>CM057825.1:75951122-76146122 GCA_030068075.1 Paguma larvata
CACACACACACACACACAGTGGATTATTACTCAGCCATCAAAAAGAGTGAAATCTTGCCATTTGGAATAAGAATGGAGCTAGAGTGTATTATGTTAATTAATCAAAATAAGACAGTCAGAGAAAGAAAAACACCAAATAATTTTACTCAAATGTGAGATTTAAGAAGCAAAACAGATGAACACAGGGGAAGGGAAAAAAAGAGAAAGGGAAGCAAACCATATGAGACTCAACTATAGAGAACAAACAGAGGTTGATGGGGGGTGGGGGATGGGCTAAATGGGTGATGGGCATTAAGGAGGGGACTTGCTATGTTGAGCACTGGGTGTTTTATGTAAGTGATGAATCAATAAATTCTACTCCTGAAACCATTATTACACTACATGTTAACTAACGAGAATGTAAGTAAAAATTTGAAAAAAACAAAATTAAAAAAAGGAGAAGGGAAAGTAATGTTTGTGCCAATAGCACTGGGTCTCCTTTACCTACACAAATGTAGCTGTTATAACAATATAAAAGCAAAGCAGAATACTCTTCAATAATCAAAAGAGAAAATGGAAATTTAAAAAAATCTTTTCAGTGTCTTGACCATTTTGAATCTTTAGCACTTACTACAGTGTACGTAGTATGTATGTCACAAATATTAACTGAATGAATAATGCTATTGGCTCCTATTAATCCACACTGTAATAGTCTTTCTCTCTCTCCTGTCTTCCAGTTTTGCTAGGCAGAATAATGATTCTAGACTGTAGTTTCCTTTGCTAAGTTGTTGGCACTCCACATTTTTCAATTCATAGTTCTCTTTTAGCCGAAGTTCATATAAAGACACTTTTATTGTGTTGCGCAAAATTAGTCATCTTTGTCAGTTCTTCCAGTGAGCTAACATTCCATGATAAATTTAAGTCACTGTACTATTTTAGTCACTAAATTGTACTTTACGTTCATATCTTGCGAGTGTCAGTAGATCACTGGTTTAATAGAGTGTAATAAGTGGGTTCTTAATTGATTATTGTTCTCATTAATCACTGCACTTCTGCAAAGAAGATCTGTGAAATACACAGACATAATGTGATGCCCCAGAGCACAGAGTAAAGAATGGATGCGAAGCATAGAAATATAATTTTGAAAACTCAGGAAAAATAAGCCCTAGGGTATCACATATTAGAATCATATTGATAGTGGAATTTTTTGACCCAGTCTGCAACCACCAAGTGTAATTGGCTTTAAGAGATATCTCTAATAAAGAATAGTTCCTCAAGGTGTAATTTCCTGATCAAAACGGGTTTTTGCCCCCACACAGCAATAGGTTTCAAGACATCCTAGGTGTTTTAACTGATAGCCACTGGTATTTCAAACTGTGGCTATGCACTGCACTGCTATTTCTGCAAGAGATAGTGATGGTTATTTGGTATAATACAGGCTTAAAGTATTCCACAATATAAAAGGACAGCTTTTGAAAACAGTAAGCTCTAAGTTCCACTATCACTACGAAATAACCAATGACAAAGAGATATTCGCCTACCCTTCTAAAATGTATTTTCTTTGAAATGTCCTTGCAGGGGAGGAAAAAGTCCTTTTATTCCAAGCAGTTGACAAGAACACTGGAAACACTGAGAAAATTGTACTCATTTCTTCTGAATAGTAAATCAATTGCTTCATCTTATCTTTTTCTGTCTTTGTAACGCTCACAATACTATAATGGGTAACCGTTTTTAAAAGATCTTCATTAATCTGCTATATAACTGGGGAAACCAAAGGTTAGGAAGTTATAATTTAACAAAAATCAAAAGAGTAGAACAAGGCAAAAATAGGACTTAAATCCTGATGTTTTGAGACTCTAATTAAATGCTCTTGACATTAGAGCCTAGCAGATTCCTTAGTATGGGTACAAAGTACCCTATAATGTTATCCTCCTCTCTCAGAACTATATCTTTCTCTTTATTCTAAAAGTCTGAAATCTTTAAAGTGTGTTTGTACATGGAAAGAGCTCAAGGATGAGGGTACAGGAAAGCATTACAATTCCTTTTTTGACCCCTATCTTTAAAGATCTTTAGAAAATGCTTGCTAAAATACTTTGTTCTTATTTCATATAAATTGTTTAAAATTGGCATATTACAAAGGTCCACATGTCATACAATATGTGTCAGGTGAACAATGCACTCGCACTATGTTGGTGGTCAAGTCCCAATTTGTCCCCTGTGAGTGCTTTGTCACTCTGGGACTAGGCACTTCAATTCCCAAAAAGCTGTCAGTAGGATTTATCTACCAGCGAGTCAGACTTCACTTACCTAGAATACCTCAGTGATAACAAATGAAGTCATTTACATCTCAGATCCTAGGGCTGTCAAATAAAATCCCCCATGAAAAAACACTACACATAAAGCAATGGCATAATAGAGCCATGTGTCTCTCCTTTTTCTGCTCCTCATTCCCCGCCTCTCTGGCCCCCCATTTCTAGTTACAGAAGTAGGAAATAAAGGCAAAAATAAAGTGAATATCCTTTAAAGTGTCATTACAAATGTGAAATAAAATCTAGTTGAAAAGTAGACTCTTAAAAGAAAATGAATTCAATAAATTGCTCGTTAGTCTTTAGGCAAATTGACTTTTCATGAATTGATCAGGAAGCTCCTGCTCTCAAAGCGCATTAATGCACCTTGCCTTGGAGGCATGTATATACTGCAGGCTTGGACAGTCAGTATCCCACCCACAGCTGCATCCAAGATATATTCCAGATACGAATCTTCACCCTGTGAACATTTTCAGAGCTGTGGGAAGATTGCTAGAGCTGTCCCTCTTCCCTTTGTATATTAAGCTCTAAGAACCATTAAGTCTCGAATTGTTAGCAGCCATCTTGCCATGTTGTAGAACGAGACTCAGATGCAGAAGAAATCAGAGATAAGGTATGGACAGAAACAAAACCCTAATTATATAGTTGAAAACACATAAGAAGTTATTCTTGAAGACTGATGCTTCTAGACTTTTCAGCAGTGTGAAGCAATGCATTTCTCTTTTGAGATTAAGCTCTGTTAAGTTTCTACCATTTGCAACCAAGAGTAGACTGAAGGATTATGATGAACACTGAGAAAATTTTAAAGTGGTCTACGAATGTAAGGAATTTCTATTGTTGCCAAATAAAGGCAAGAAGTTTCTCCCAAATACTCATTTTGATCTGATTCAAGTGACTTCGTCATTCTTCAATATAATTTCCAACTCGATTCTCACTATCTTTATATTGGATAAGCCAGTAAGACTATTATATGAGATTGAAATAAAATTTAAATAAAAACAACACAGAATTATCCAAACTTAACTGCAAAGGCCATGGAAGAAATTTAAAAGTGTTATGAAAGCAGTGTACTCGTGACATGGAGAAACACTATTCTGACTGCCAAATAGAAATGCATTCAATTCATTATTAAATGTATTCAGTTATTGTGACTAATAAGGACTGCTGTATATGTCCATGAATAGAGTTGAATTTCAGGGACTTCATTAATCAGCATACAAATTCAAGGATGACTAGTCTTCAATAACGACAAATACTTTTACCTCAAAGAATAGGTAGTTTTACCGAATAGCTCCTCTTCCGAAAATGATTGCGTTCATATCCTCCACAAAACTATTCTTTCACCTCTAACTCATCAAGCACGAACCATGCCCATCATCCCAAATCGTATTAAAAGATTATTTCATAGGAAAGCTCAATATCATGAGTTTCAGTCCTTTGAATAATCTTTTTATATTCCGCCTCTACTTTAAAAACTTTGATCTGCAAGAAAATTATTTTCAGGTTATATTCATTTCATTTAGTATGAATGACAGTATTTATTTCAGTTCTTCATTGTGTATTCAGATCTCTATTAGACAGGGAAATAGCTCTTTTTGCTCAGATCAATTTCTTTGGTCCTACCATTAAGAGGCTTATTTACACGAGAAACAGCAATTTCTAAACATAAATGTTGAATCTGATTTTCCTCCCTCCCCCACCGTTAGCAGAGATACTAGGCTAGCAAAGCTGCAGAGAAGGAGATGCTGCTGGCTATGGACCCCCATGAAGAGAGCAAGTGGAGTTCTAGAAAAAAATCTCAGCGGAGTTCCCCCTGCTGAACACAGACATACACAGAGTGTGATGTGTGGAGTCGCCTGGCCAAAAGTCTTCTCATCTGTGACAAGAGTACAAGATACTGTCTCCCCACAAAACATACTGGTGTCCCAGATCTGAAAAACTGACTAGAATACCAGCTCATCAAAACCTGTTACTTAATCCCTTAGAATTTCAAAAAGAAAACTCAGGCTAGCTATTGACTAGATGGGGAAAAAAAAGAGGTAAGAAGGCCGGGGAAGTTTGTATCAAAGGAAAGTTTTTCCAAAACCCAAACCACCAATTAATTGTCCTTCTGAGGGTAAGACTCAGACTCAAAGAGTGAGCTTGTAGTACGTTTCACGAATGGCAACTATGGCTCAGTTTTAACCAAGTTTCTCTCCTAGAATGTGCTTACTTACCTGTGTATATTCAAAGCCTACCCATTTTACCTAGCCCAGTTCCAATCCCACTTCCTCAAGTGAGATTCCTCTCATTTTCCCAGGTCCACATCAACTATTCTTTTCTGAAATAGGACAGTTCTTAACCCATTACCTCTCTCCTCAGATTCCTCTTTCATTCAACTCTGTGTTATTGATATTTGTGTTCATGTCCTATAATCCCTGATAAATGAGGAATTCTTTTAAAGAAGATTCCCTGACTGGGGCACCTGGGTGGCTCAGTTGGCTAGGTGTACGACTCTTGGTTTTGGCTCAAGTCATGATCTCATGGTTTTGTGGGTTTGAACCCTGCATCAGACTCTGTGCTGGCAGTGTGAGCCTGCTTGGGATTCCCTCTATCCCTCTCTCTCTGCCCCTCCCTGACTTACGCAGTCTCTCTCTCTCTCAAAAATAAATAAACTTAAAAAAAAAAAGAAGATTCCCTGCCTAATTGAAGTTTTTCTCTTAGCCAAGTACCTTGCATAATGTAAAGGACAGAATAAATACGTGTTGAATGGATGGTATGAGAGGAATGCATAAAGAAAATGTTTAAGACCAAAGACAGGCAAACTTTTTCTAAAAGAGCCACACAGAAAATATCTTAGATTCTGTATGCCAAAAGACAACATTGAGAATATTATATAGGAACTTATATAACCATTTAGTATATAACCATTGTAAAAAGTAAAAACCATCTTAGGTTTCAGGCAGCAGGAGAGATTTGGCCTACAGGGAATAATTTACCAGCCCTGATTTATACCTTTAAAAAAATTAAGTATATTCATTAAGAAGGCTTATTTTCAATAGATCACTTTTTTTTTAACGTTTTTATTTATTTTTGAGAGACATAGAGACAGAGTGTGAGCAGGGGAAGGGCAGAGAGAGAGGGAGATACAGAATCTGAAGCAGGCTCCAGGCTCTGAGCCATCAGCAGAGCGCGATGCGGGGCTCGAACTCAGACCGTGAGATCATGACCTGAGCTGAAGTCGGCCACTTAACTGACTGAGCCACCCAGGTGTCCCTCAATAGATCACTTTTAACTACTTTTTTTTTTTTTTACCCTTAAAATGGCGTGACATAATTGGGGCACATAATGAATGAGTGTTTTTGGCTCCCAAGAACTAAACGCAATTGCTCTACTCTTGTGTTTTTAGACCCATTTAAAATATCTTCAGCCTTCAGCTCCACGCTTCTCTGCACATTTGCCTTATTTCACTTTGTATCACAGTCCTTTAAAAGGTTCTGTTTATCAGACACTTAAAGATAAAAATTGTGTCATGTGAGTGTCTCCAAAAGTAGAGGAAAAACTATGCTCAAAGGTGGAGAGGGGGGCATAGAAAGTAGATTCAGGAAACAGCAAGTAATCGAGTTGTTACCAGCACATGGGCAGTGGTGTAGTTTTCAGTAAGGCCAGCCAGCAGAGAGGGCCAGGATGTATACCCAGATGTATTCGCTATCTGTCAGGGGCATCTGTACTTATAGTATAATTACAAAGGGACAATCATAGACTTCTACTTTTGGCCTTGACGGAGTAACTGGCAGCAGACTTGTTCTCTCACAATAACTAGAAATCTTGTCAAATAGATGAAGTAACTATTTTCAGGGTTTGGACAGTAAGCAAGGGAGGACTGTGCTTCCTAGAGGAAGGGGTACAAACAAGGTGGGCCATCATGATCACTCCACTTTCTGGCTGGATACATATTAAGGGCTATAGTACAGAGAGGAGAAGCCCAGTGGAGGACAGGAGTGTTGCTAGATTAAGGAAATGGAGATCAGGGTTCAGGGAAGATAGGCAGCTGAAATGTGTGTGGCAGGAACCAGAGAGGAGCTATGAAAAGAACTCCATAGTATAACACTGTATGTTAACTACACTGGAATCTATTTTTATAAATAAATAAAAAATAAATTTTAAAAATAATAAAAAATTTTAAAACAAAAATAAATACATAAATACTAAAAGGAACTCCAAAAATCTACACAGGAGCTCCTTTGAATCTTTTGCTAAATACTAAGGGGCACATGCATAGGGTAAAAATGCCATTAAGCTAGACAAACAACTAGGTTGCTGTAAGCTGAGCAATTCCCATAGCTTCTACAGGGCTGGGAGATGTTTAATTTTTTTTAATATTTATTTATTTTTGGAGAGAGAGAGAGGGAGACTGAGGGAAGGATAGGAGGGGAGAGAGAGACGGGGGGAGAGAGAGAGAGAGAGAGAGAGAGAGAGAGAGAGAGAGAGAGAGAGAATCCCAAATAGGTTCCACACTGTCAGCACAGAGCCCAATGCAGGGCTCAAACCCATAAACCATAAGATTATGACCTGAGTCAAAATCAAGAGTCAGACACTTAACCGACTGAGCCACCGAGGAGCCCCTGGGAGATGTTTAAAATATAAGTAGCCAAAGTAGAGAGACGCTGATGAACAGAGTACAGATCTCAGAGACTGACCCAATACCACCAGAGCTAAACTAACGTGCAGTAAAAGATACTCCAAGATCTACGCTATTGAAACTATAAAAATAAGCTTCAATATGATCAAGCTGATTTTCAAGTTACTTAACAGCCTGCTACAACAAAAGTCACAACTTTATGACAGAGAAAACAAATCCAGATCCTCAATCATATAATATTTGTATCATCTAGTATCTAATAAAAATTACTAGATATGTGAAGCAGTAAGACATGTCCCATAATGAAGAGAAAAATACAATCAATATGAGAGATGTACCATACAGAGCAGAGCAAAGTAAGAGCAAGGATCTGAGGGCAAACATGATCGAGACTAGTACGAACTGCCAGATGAATGTGGAGTACAGAAGCAAAGATCGACTGTGCTTCTCTCTTCAGGAAGTGCCGAAGAAAGTAGTGAGTCCTGAAGAGCCTCCTGGCCCGACATCTGATACATATACGGAAGGGTAAAGATGACTACCAGGGGTAGGCAGATAGCCTAGGGAAGGCTCACTGCGCATTCCCCACAGCCCCCAGATCCAAGAGGGCAGTCAGATGATTTCCTGGGGCCGAAGGCTGGAAAAGGGATTTGAATATAGACATGACAGCAGGCACTGAAGAAGCTTAAGGACCAAAAACTACACAAGAATGAGTGTACCTAAAAGGAGGCTATGAGGCCAGTGATACTGTGAACCATGTTCACCATCCCCCTCCATACATGTCATGGTATCTCACTATCCCCTGAAACAGAAATCTGAGGAAGGTAAGAAATCGATTTGACAGAATAAACAAACGGATTTAGTTTTTAAGTTGTAATTAATGGAAGTTATAGGAGAAAAAAAACATTTATTGCCAATCTGTGTTTCACTGTAGTTTAGTTGTTTTGTTGTATTTATTACAATAGAGGTAATGGTTATCAGCTACTTAAAGAAAACTTACCTCACTTGGTAACTTGGACTCTTCCTAATCTCAATTTTCATATTTTACTCCATCCCTCTCACTGATGCATTTCAGCTTTTGGGTCCCATTCCAGCCCCACATTTGGCTTCTCCTCCACACAAGTGCCCATGCTTGGCATCTTCCCTCCTGATTGAAATACGCCTCTCCTCTGTTCCCAGGGGACCCTGCTCTCTGCTTCTAAATATTTTAATTCTGCCAAATGAATCTGTTGAAAGGGGCGTGTGGCTGCCAGTACATTAACATTCTATCTCTCAAAGGTAAGCTGTTTTCATTAGAATAAATGTCTACTTGGCAGAATGTTCTAGAAGAAGAGTAGAAACTCCATTTCTGTAGAGAACCACTGACCCACATGAGCCAGCCCACCAGAGTATAACATACGGAAAACAAAGCCTTGGAACAGGTTCAGACTACATGATAGCATCAAGTAACTACATTTTAGAGAATCTGAAGGACAGCTGACACTTGCAACATTTTAGAAAAATATAATCCAGCACACTTTTAAGAGGGACAGGGGTGCTACGAATAATTTCTCTGGTACGAGAGTCATAAATCATGACCATTCTAGCCAAACCTTGGTATATGATCAACTATATATCAAATAATCTAGTACTGCAATCAATAAAGAGAAAATACAAAGTTTTCCAAAATACATTGAATATACCTTTATTGTATAATAAAGAGTGAAAAAAAAGTTAGAAGTGGTGGAGGACGAAGAAGGGAAAGCAAGGGGAGGAAATGAACTAAGAGGAATCTGAACTGTGCAAAGATACAGAAGTAAAAGGGGGGAGACTGGCTGATGGAGAAGAGAATTTTAAAAAGCTGTCTTCTGCATCTATCCCCTTCATCATCTTCCCCTTTTCAGCTCTCTGAAAATGAGCCATGGTACAAAATGATCTTCTCTACAGATGTACCCATTGCTGATTTCCACCTTGGGTTTAGTATCTTACAGATCAGCACAGGCTCAGTTCCTTGGAATTCATGCATGACCCAATTCTTTCTCCTCACTTAACTATATTTTTTAAATGTCATATTATAGATATTTCACACATACCCATCCACCTAAATCATCACCTCAGCTTCAATATTAAAAAAAAAATCTCATGTATTATTTCCTACCTAATTACTTGAGTTTGAATCTCTAACATGTAATCTCTAAAGTATAATCTCTCTAATAATAAAACAACGATATTATCCCACATAAAAATGGCAATATTTAAAAATACCTTCATGTTATCAAATATACAGATTATAGTAAAAAATCCCCCAATGTTTTGGGTTTCTTTTACTAGTGTTGGTGTTTGTCTATTTATCTTTATAGCTGCTTTATTCAAATAAGTTCCTAATAATGCATTTAGCTGATATGCTCACTGCGTTTCTTTTAGTATGTATAACTTATTTGTTGAGGACACCAGGTCGTTTAACTTGTAGACTTTCCCACTTTCTGAGTTGTACTGGTTGTACCCTCATACAATAATCTAGCTTATTTCCCTGGTTAGATTCATATTCCTTTAATTTTTTATGTAAATTTTCTTTTATTTACTTAATAAATTAAAAGATAACAAGAGAAGGCATCCTTCATGTACATTCACGTAAGGACCAATACATTCCCACCCCCACATTCTCCTTGCCAGATTTCTCCAGCCTCTTCATAGAAGTAAGTTTCTTATTCATTTTTTTGGTATATTTTATTTTTTAGTATAAGTAACAGACACATGCACACACACATACATATACACACATGTTCATATTTTCTCCATCTTAGATAACAAGCATTTTGCTAAACAATGTTCAAATTGTTACTTTTGTTTATTAACCTGTTCATGAGGTTCATTCCATGTAGATAGAGGTGGATAACTCATTGATTTTTACAGGTTTCCAGTATTTTACCATGTGGATATACCACAGAATATTGGGTTGTTTCTGGTCTTAAAAATACTACAATGAGGGGTTCCTGGGTGGCTCAGTCAGTTGAGCATCCAATTTCAGCTCAGGTTATGACCTCATGGTTCCTGAGTTCAAGCCCTGCATTGGGCTCACTGCTATCAGCTTTGGATCCTCTGTCCCCCTCTCTCTCTCTGTTCTTCTCCCACTTATGTGCTTTCTCTCAAAAACAAGTAAACATTAAAAAAAATTTAATGCTATGATGAGTAGAATTGAGATTGCTTTTTACTCCCACTGTTTGTCTCTAATGGCCTCTCTAACTCAATAACGAACTGAACTTTTCTCAGATAACCAAAACATAATACTTGACATATCTGACATTCCTACTATGTCTCTCAGCCCTTTGAATATCCTCATCTTGTTTAATACTGCAACATGACTACCATAAACACCCCCTTCTCTAATATGACTATTATTCTAGAACTTAATCCTAAAAAGAACTTTAGAGTTTATCTACTTCATTTCCTTTATGTTCTAGATGAAAAAACTACAAAGAGATCACATGATTAAAACCAGGTCATACAGTATCAGTGGCTCACCCAAGACGGGAGATTTATCATCAAGTTAAGGAAGCTCGAGCTTCTACTTCATTTGCATGGACCACTTCCAAGGCCTAAGAACAACTCCTAGCAATGTTAGTTATTACATATTCTTGCAAACTTTTTAGAAATAAATAGCTGAAATTGTTTAAGACCACTTTCTTTTTCCACTCTAACTTCTCTATATCATGGATGTGTAAGGTGCCATTGGAGTAGCAGAAGGTATTTTGGAGATCTGGCTAAGAGAATGTTGGGTTAGGAATGTACCACTCGTAATGTGGATGGATATGAAGCTGCTTTCTTATTTTTTTAATTTTTTTTTATTTTTGAGAGAGAGAGAAAGAACACGAGCAGGGAAGGGGCAGAGAAAGATGGAAACACAGAATTCAAAGCCAGCTCCAGGCTCTGAGCTGTCAGCACAGATCCGGATGCAGGGTTTGAACTCACGAGCTATGAGATCATAAACTGAGCTGGAGTTGGATGCTTAACCAACTGAGCCACCCAGGCTCCCCTGAAGCAGTCTTCTCCTGTCATAATTAGATTTATTAGTTAAATAAATGAGTTAAATTTATATTAGAAATTAAAAGAATATGAAATAAAAGCGATACAAATGAGCAATTAAATCAATAGAAATTATTAGGAAATAAAGAAGGGAATTCTAACAAAAAATTTTTCAAATTCTCTCTTTTTTTTTTTAGAGACAGAGATAGCATGAGCTGGAGAGAAGGTCACAGGAATAGAAAGAGAGAATCTTACGCAGATTACACACTCAGCACAGAGCCTCAGGCAGGGCTCAGTCTCACAACCCTGGGATCATGGCCTGAGCCAAAATCAAGATTCAGATGCTCAACCAACTGAGTCATCCAGGTGCCCCAAGTTGTTTTCAAATTCTACCAAAGTTTTCAATGGGTAGGGATGAAAGATAGGGCATTCCAAATAGAGATAATAGGATGACAACAAATATGGAAACGAGGTTGCAGATTGTATCAAAGAATGGGAATTCTTTGCTGTATTGCTAGGCTATCAGCTGTGCATTGAAAAGACTGTTTAGAGAAAGAACAGAAGAACAGTCAGCACTAGATGGAACTTGAACATTTGGACTTTGCCATTTTTGTGAGCAGAAAACTACATGATGTGATAGTGCTTAAGGCATCTGATTGAGGAGGCAACATGGAAGATGGAATTTGGAAGAAAAAGATTCATGACAGCAAGAAAAGATAGAAGATCTTTACAACGGTCCAGACCAGAGCTGATGGAGTTCAACCTATCATTGTGGATGAAAGTAGAAATTAAAGTGTAAATTTATGATGCACTGTGAGATAGAAACCAAGAGAACTTGAACATGAATTGGATATTGGAAATGTCCAATAAATAGACAAGAGTAAATAGACAAGAGTTTCAACCAAGAGACTGATTGTCGGGGTGGGGATAAAAAGTTCAGGCATTCCCTGGTGCCTTTTTCTCCTTTACAGTAATATAACAGCAAATTGCATGATTCTTCCCCTATCTTTTCAAAATTATACTATTCACGACCTGCCTTCTCTCAAGAAAACATAAAATTTGAAGGAAAATGAAGGGCTTCCTAAAACTGATTACATCAGAAAGCTACTGAATAGAACATAATCTTATTTGTTGATTTTCATAGAAATTTAGTGCTCCGTTTCATCCTGAACCTCTTGAGCTGCAACCTCACAGTCTTTTTTGATCCTTATTGCCCTTGTTTTGCAATGCATTTATTAAATCACTTGATTGCAAGAACTGATTACAGTGGCACAAAGTTGCATAAAACATGCAAAAACTTCCAGAGCCCCCGGTCATACTCTACACTAGATTTCCCTGAAGTAGGAGTTCAAATACTATTTCAAAACAGCCAGGATAACTCATGGGACAAAGTCACAGGACAAGACGGATGGCAATATTCAGATGATAACAGCAATGATAGATGATGTACACATAATACCGATTCAATCAATTCATCAGTATACCACTATGCTAGACCTCATAAAGAATACAAGAGAAGTTTGAAAAATACTTGCTACCTTCCAGGAACTTTCTGTTCTCTTTGGAATGAGAAGAGACAGAGTCTTACTGTTTCAGGTAAGCGTGTGATTAAATACAGTAAGTTGTTCACATTAATCAAATGCAAGTTACACATTTTAAAAAGAAATCATGTTCACTGGCTGGAATAAAAGCAAAAAGCTTTCTGCAGAAGAAACTACTTCATTGGTCCTTAAAAGATTGGTCATTTTAGGACCATCAGAGAAGATGGAGAAGAGAACAAAAGAACAGGCTTGGACTCACAGCATTGGTATGTGCCTCGTATACAGATGAAACAGAAAAGATGCTGATTTGGGTGAAAGAGATGGTAAATGTTAAAGAACAGAACAACAAGGGATTAACGAAGATGAGAGAACCTTCCAGTGGAAGGCTTGTTAGCCACAATTCTATGGTCAAGGGAAGTTACCGAAATGCATGATGAGAGAGTAAGATAATCAAAGTGGAACGTTTAGGAAGGTGATTGACAGGTATGTCATGATTGCATGGATACTAGATACTAGAGAGATACTAGAGACAGGAAGACCAATTAGGATGCTCCTCTAATAGGAGGTAGGATCTGCCAAATGATTATAATAAATATGAAATACAAATGAGAAGAAAGCAAAACCAAGTCCTCCAAAAGAGATTCTATAGCTCTCTGAGCTGTTAGGACTATTATGAATATCAGAAAGTAGAAAAGAAAAATACTTCTTTTTAAGGCTGAAGCTTTCTATGCAGCTAAATGTTAAACAAAAATAAGTTATTTTTATCACACTTGAAGTACACTTTGTATCTATCTGGTTTGACCATACCTTCTTGGTGAATCATTCCAAAAAAGAGAACTAAGTGTCAAGATAGAAAAGAAAGGTTTCAGGGGAGAAAGAAGGAAAAAAAGTTTCCAGTTTTTTTGGAGGCAGAAACTGATTGCCTTCAAGTTAATGAAATGGGACTATGGGGAAAGAAAGCAAGATAAATTGAAAGCTCCTCTAAGAGAGAATAGAAAGAAAATACTTTTTGAGTGCCTGCTTTAGATACTTCATCTCATTTAATCCTTCCTACAACCCAAGAAAGTGGTTTTCACATTTTATAGCTTTCAAACCAAGGAATATTGAAAAAAGTACCCAGACTTATTAAATATAGGGGAGAGAGGGTAGGAAACTAACCCCAGAGCCTGCTCCAGCCTTCCAGCTATGGAATACTACCTAGTCAGCCTAAATCCTCCTTGAAATGCTCCCAGAAAAGTGTTACTTTCCGTTCCTGCTAGCAGCCTGCTGCTTGTGAACTCTGATCAATGTGAGACTTTGTGGTGTTAATAGGAATTTGGGGAGTGGGGCAGAGCCCCGTGTTCAGGTTCTTAAAGAAGTGCTAAGTCAAACCTTCAATATGTTAATAGGCAGAAATTATCCAAAACAGTGATATTGTATGCAACATGTTCCAAAATTTTGTATACCAGATCTTTTATCTCCTGGGTGCATCTTGTGGGATTAGTATTCCTAATTAGGCTGGACGATATGAACTGACATTTCTGAAAAAGCCTTGAAGGATGGAGAGTAGAGAGACTATCAGTACACATTCACTTCATACATTCCACTGACTCAACGACAGAAGAATCCAGATGGCATATGTAGGAATCACCATGAGAACGGACTTCCAAGTTTGCACGACCTCAGATTTGGGTGCAGGAAGCCCATTTGGGTTTCTCTAATAAGCAAACCCTTCCCGTGACACCGTGACAGAACCTTCACTGAACACAGCCTCTGGTTCGACGTATCAGTTCTTGTTTCGTAGGACTTCATCTTTGACAAAAAAGTGAAAGGAAGCGTCAGCATTTAGAAATCCTCAAATCAAAGCACAATAGTGGGTCAAAGAGGACGAGAGCACATAAAATTATGAATGAGTTTTCCTCAATTAGTTGAGCTTCAAACTTTCATGATAAATATGGAACCATGTGGTTTCCTGAAAGAGTGGTATTTATTTTTCTTTTACTTCTCTCTTTATGTATTTAAATTATAAAATCGATATATGATCTTTTAAAAGGGAATCTAGATACAGGTATTATATAATTGTATCCACAGAGCTAGAAAGGAAAATGGTAAAAGCTTTGAAGAGTAAGAAAAGGAGTGAGGATGGGAATGGAAGTATTTTATTTCATTACTCTTCCCATTTCCGTACTGAAAAAAAATATTTTATACCAGATATGTATTGAGGTTTTAATTTTTAAAGAAAAAAATTAAAGAAATTAATGGATGTCTTTATTCAAAAAGTATATAGTCCTCATCTCTATCATGAACTTATGAACATTCCCTTTTTTCTAACAGAAATGTGATTATTCTGTTGTGAAACTTGATTTTTTTCACTTAAAATATACCAATTTTCTATGCCTATGTGGATGTCAGTATACCCCACTATTCTTATTAGCTGTAAGATGGCAGACTATAACCACAATAACCTATTTGACTATTACGTTGTGAAACCTACCAACTGTTTTCAATGTTCTAAACAAGCGCTTCGGTGAACATCACTGTACTTGTACCTGGCACTCGTGTGTGTACCTGTGACAAAAGTTCCTGAGAGTACAGTTGCTGCGTGAAGGGGCACGTAAGGTTTATTAGGTAAGCCGAAGATGAAGAATGAGCGAAACAGCTTCATTCAGCCTCAACATTTGTCTTCCGTCCCTGCCCTGCAAGCAAACTGCTTAATTTCCCAGTCATTTTTACTTTCAGGTATTGGAACATCTAGGCTAGACTAAAATCAAACCTTCATGCTCGCATCCGGCTTAAATCTCCATTCTCCCAGCTCAGATCTGACGGTGCTTCACTCTTCTCCAGGGGGGAAGCGAACCCAGGACTGTTCTTCTAGCATTTCTCCCCTCCTGCCTGAAGCATCTCAGAGGTTTTCCTTACTTGGTTTGAGATAAGGGGAGGGAGGAGAAACTGTCTCAGTCTCTTTTCCTGCAACTCTTGCCATTTAGGTGAGACTAAACTTTAAGAAGCAGTGGGGAGACGAACATTTTATAATTCTCTCATAAATCATTCAAAATGATCACCTATTATTAGTTGCACTCCTGTGAGAATATATCAAAGAACACTACCATCTTTCTCCTTACCCAAATTTTGAACCGTTGTTATTCTGATGGTGGAAAAATGTGCCTCTAACTTTTGCTGCTTTGCATTTCTTTTTTTTTAATGTATATAAAATTTTTTAACGTTTATTCATTTTTGAGAGACAGAGTGTGAGTGAGGGAGGGGCAGGGAGAGGGAGACACAGAATCTGAGGCAGGCTCCAGGCTCTGAGCTGTCAGCACAGAGCCTGATACAGGGCTCAGATTCACGGAGCACAAGATCAAGGCCTGAGAGGAAGTCAGAGCTTAATCTACTGAGCCAGCCAGGGGCCCCTACTTTGCATTTCTATATCAGATCACACACCTTTCGTTTATTTACTATGTGTATTTTCTGTGACCTGTCAACATATATTCTTCTTTTTCTAACAAGTTTTCTTATTCTTTTTGGTTTTTATGTCATATATATTAAGGAAATTCATCTTTTCACATCTTCAATATATATTTGAAGTAGACATAGACAAGATACAGTTAGAGATGATAGGAAAGTATTTTGCTAGTGTTTAGTGTTACCGTTTGCTTTGTTTCTGGCATTGTGGTTTAGTACATATGTTTGCAATATGAAAATAATCAAATTTATCAATCTTTCATTCTGGGAACTGGATCATTGCTTAATATTTTATATACATTTTGTATTGCTTTTGACTTAGTTTTGGTCATTTTCATTTTTTTCTAGAAAATCACTAATTTCTTTCTGATTTCTCCTTAATGTTTATTCTATGACATCATCTAATAACTTTTCTCTTTGCTTATTATCTTCCCCCATTTGTATTTTGATTTTTAGATTTGAGCATTTGCTGTTCCCTCTTCCTCTTGCTTGTTTACACTTACTCATTTAGTGTCCCAAATAACTAATTTGTGACTTGTTTATCGATTTTGTTTTTGGTTTTCCAATTTACTAATTTTTACTGTAAGGTTCAATTCCTTTTTTGGTTTTCCCAGGTATATATATATTTTTTTATCTTTTCCTAACTTCTTGGGTTAGGAAATATTGAAGTTTTAATATATTTATTTTTGTTTTATACTGTAACTGTTTAAAAGTTACTGTTAAATGGTTACTGTAACTGTTCCTCTTAGTATCACTTTAGCCCATATGGAAATAAAATTTAATTTCTAGATAGTCTAAAATTTTAAATTTCCTTTTTCCATAAGAGTAATTTAAGAATGAAGTCAGGGGGCGCCTAGGTGGCTCAGTTGGTTGAGTGTCCGACTTCGGCTCAGGTCATGATCTCGCGGTCTGTGAGTTCGAGCCCCGCGTCGGGCTATGTGCTGACAGCTCGGAGCCTGCTTCAGATTCTGTGTCTCCCTCTCTCTCTGCTCCTCCCCTGCTCATGCTCTGTCTCTTTCAGAAATAAGCATTAAAAGAAAATTAAAAAAAAAAAAGAATGAAGTCAGGATCGCCACATTACCCAAGTATAACTGCTACTTAATTGTATTCTCTTTGGATGTCAGTCTCTGTAATATAACTTGGGCTCAAAGTGAGTGGTGCTCCCAAAATTGCACAACACAGTGGCCCTGAGATGTTTTTGTCTTAGGTTCTTAGTTATGAAAGTTTCTGCTGTTAACTCCTAGTTCAACTACATCTGGTCAGAGAATATAGTCTCTAGTGTTTCTAATTTTTGATATGCTAAGGATTCCTTAGGCTTCATGGTAAATTTTTATAAGAGGCTATCCTATGGAATTAGCATATAACTATTAGAATATCCATATTAATCATGTCATTCTGAATTTAGAGTTACTTATTTTTCATCTACTTGATCTGTCATGGGCTAAAAGATATGACTTAAAAACCTTTTACTAATACCGACGTGCCAACCACTATTTCTATGCAGTATGGTATTTGATGTACAAAGTTTTTTGATGGCTATGTATTTATTGTGGATTTTACCCATTAGCATTGAGCAGAAAACTGCCATGCCCCCCAAACATTATCCAATCTTCCCCTAGTTGTCTAGAAGCTATATAATTTAGGTTGAACTGAGTCATCATCCAACTCCATGAATGATACCTGAGTAACTAAATAGAATTGAGAAAATTTTAAATGTTTATTAATTCATTTTTTAAATAGCAACTCAATAAATCTATCATATGTTACTACGACTATCATCTTTTTATGGAAAATAACTATTTTACCAAACTAACACAAATGTACTGTGAGGAGAGGAATTGTTTCTCATTTGTGCAAGTCTCTTAACATCTTAATCAAAGTTAGTTAAAATCTAATATCTGCTTTACATTCCATTTATGTTGATTGAATTACAAGAAGAAAACCAGACATACACAGATATGTAGTTAAAAAAGAGAAAAATATCTTAAATGGCTTTTTCAGATAATTATGGATATTGTCTTCTGATTCTTCATTATATCAACAACTGGTAGGCATCTTAAATATTAATTTCAATATAGAATCTAAAACCATATAAACAAACGTTTTGTATTCTTTAAGCATTTTGTTATATTAAAATTTATTGGCTTATTTTGTAATGTGATTCTATTTAAGTTATGTGAATCTTCTAAATGCTGACATATTTCATTATACAATGTCCAAAAAATCACATTTGGTAATATCACCATCGATATAATCAGGAAAGTCTTTTAATATCAGGATGCCATCAAGCTCCTGGTGGCAGACACAAGTTTTCCGAAATTCAAATTTTTGCCTGAAAGCTTGAATTGTATCTTTGGCAAAAAACAAAAACAAAAACAAAAACAAAAACACTATCAGTGGTTCCCTTGAAGTGACAGATTCGGTTCATTTGTTTTAAATAAAATGTCTGTCAAACATTCCAGTGTGAAAAACAATAGTTTTTCTGCCACTGGTTCTTTGAAATAAAATGGGGCTATATGGGGGAAAAAAGTAGCTAATTCAGCTGCAACTCAAATAATCTCAAAATTCTTTCCTTGAGACCACCAGAAACACTCATTGTACTTCAAGATATTACATGAGTGCTTCATGCTTACTTCTCATTTCATCACACAAAATATTAAAAAGATTTGAATTCAAAGGTTAAGGTTTAATAAAGTTAACAGTTTTTACAACTTTGTCAACGACATTCATAAATGAATCTGGCATTTTGGCTACAAGTGACTGTCTGGGAAAACTACAATGATCACCAGTGCAGTTTGGTATGATTGCCTTGAATCATGCTGAGGAACCAACACTTTTATCTATCAGCTTTTGAATCATCATGGCAAATGTCAGTACAGTGAAAAGGGCAGATCATCTTCTAGTTTTATTATAAAAATAGTTTTAACCTTATAGATCTCTTGAAAGAGGCTTTGGGACCCCCGGAGATCTGTGGTTTACACTTTGAGAACTCTGATCTAAAAAATTAACCAGTAGGTAATCCTGTCTGAATTTCTACTGTAAATGGCTTAGAGTGGTTGAGATTTTGCAGTGGGGGGCTGAGGGGGGGCAGGATAAGGAGGAGAGGAAAGACTGAGTGAGGAATCACCTTTCCACAATTACTAGGGGCAGCCCTCTTACGACTATGAGGCAAACTTGAGAACAAGCCACAGAAATTGAGTACACACCAGCGACCTTCAAGGTGTGTACAAAACAAGCCACAGACCCTATGACATTCACTATTCCACTGAAGTTTTGGTTACATGTGCTAAAAATTAGACAACAGACCCAAAATAGTCACTTATGCCAAGCCCTGTCACCAAACCAAGATTTTAACTTAAGTGTAGTTTCAGCTCTCCCAGAACTGGAATCTTAAACCAGTCAACCAGGAATCACCTCATCAGCACTAGTTAGGTAATCAGCCAGCCACACCCCAGCCATCCCCCAAAGGAAAGTAACCTTGAAATAACCAATCCATTTCTTTTTTGCCTAGTATAACTTCCTTGTCCCTTCTATCTCCTGCTTAGAAAAGTTTTTCAGGGGCGCCTGGGTGGCTCAGTTGGTTAAGTGTCCGACTTCGGCTCAGGTCATGATCTCACAGTCTGTGGGTTCAAGACCCGCGTCGGCTCTGTGCTGACAGCTCAGAGCCTGGAGCCTGCTTCGAGTTCTGTGTCTCCTTCTCTCTCTGCCCCTCCCGTGCTCATGCTTTGTCTCTCCTGCTCTCAAAAATAAATAAAAAATTAAAAAAAAAAAGAAAGGTTTTTCATTTTGTACAGTTCCTCAAAGTTTCTTTGTATCTCTAGATTAGATACTGCTTGATTCATAAATTGTTGAATAAAACTAGTAAGATCTTTAAAATGTACTGAGGTTTTTTGTTTGTTTGTTTGATTTTGTTTTTTAACATATAAGCCAAATAGTCCCTTCGTTTTCAAGCAGGTTAACCTCATCTCTGTTCATGGACTAAAGTTATGACAATGAAGGATACAGACAAAAATCCCTGTTCTCACTGAAACTAATCTGAGAATCTGTCTCTTGTTAAGGGTACTTTATCTCATTCACCTTTACTTTTTAAAAACGAATATGCTTTGTTCTTATCCTTGATATTTTACTTATATTTTCTGATTTCAGTACTTTATTTCTCTTTTACAAAGCTTCTGACCTCCTTTGTCTTTTTAAAGAAAAGTTTAAATGACACACTTAAACCATATTTCTGGAAGTATTCACTTTAGAATATATTTTCTGAATCCCTGCTAAGAAGTACAGTTACATATTCTTCTACCTCACACTTTTTTCTCCCCTCTCCCATTATTTTACTTTTGAGATTATTATTTTTATACTATCTACATTTGTAACACTTATCTTTTGCCCTATCATCCCAATGTCCATAATTGTTGAGCCCTAATATAACCTCTAACATAAGCATATTAACACACACTGCAGTCTTGTAATACCAGTTCCCCTACTTCTGAAAGCTTTATTTTTTATTTATTTTTTTATTTTATTTTTATTTATTTTCATCAGGTAATTTTTTTTCCAAAGCCTAATTTTGCTCTATACTTTTTTACATATTTGACAATATCTGTCTTTAATATTTTATCTTTTATAGACTTTTAAAAATCACTGAGTCACATTTTTTTCTCTCAGATATCACATGTTGCCCTACAATACTATGTCATTAAAAGTCATTGCATCTGATGTAGTCTAAACGGGTTAACATTTTTCTTTCGTCCTAACAATAATTTCTAGATCCTGAAATTCATTATCTTCTCTAGGATGTAGCTTGATATTGGTCCTACTCTTCCATCTTCTCCGTGGCATACCCTGTGCCCTTCCATCTGCAGCTTCTTTTATGTCAAGACAGATTTCTTCTATCCAGTCTTTGAGTGCCACTTACCTGATTCGTCTATCCTGTTCTCTCCAGCAGCACCAACCAGAAGCTAGTGGGTGACAATAGGAATTTTTCTTTTTGTCTGGAATTGAGACCAAGATCCCCAAGCTGAGAATAAAAGATGCTGTACATCCGCATTCTAAGTTCTGATAACCACCAGCAGTTGGGACAAGACGTCTCCCTGCAGAGCTTTTGAAGAGGCCTTTTAGCAGGACCAGCTTTACAAACATCACCTAGCCAATTTAAGAGCCAGATTAGAGAGAGAAGACGTTGCCATTAGGAGAGTCTAGTGTTCAGGAAAAAAAAAAAAAACAACAACAACAACACTATCTCTACTTCCTTTCCCCATAGGTCAGGAAACAGGGATACATTGCTTGCCAGAAGTTTTTAAATCCGCTAAGAGGGATGAAGCTGCATTTCCAGGACATCTAGGAGGGTACATGTTTCTAATCAGATATTGTGATCCAAGTTCCTGAGTTCTCATATAGACACAGCCTACCATATATATGGAACATATATAAAACAGCCTGATTTCGTTCCTTTATTTTTTTCCAGTTTTCAAAAATTACACTCTAGGGTATATGTTGTTATTGTCTACCCAGTATCTAAACTTCCTTCCTAACTTAGGGGAGACCTCCATGTGTGACTTGGTAGGAAGCAAGCTCCCACCCACCCACTATGACATCTAAGGCGAAGCAGATGGTTCCATTCCCCACTCCTGCAGCCAGGGCACAAACAGGTGGCCCCGGGGCTCGCCAGCTGGCTCTCTGCACAGGACTTTGAATCTGGAGCAAGCGAGGCAAAGAAAAGGGAATGGCTAGAATCATTTGTGGTGGCATTGGACATCAGCATGGAGTCCAATACTAATCTCAAGCAGGACTGCCTTTTTTATTATTAAAAAAAAAGAAAACTAGAGTCAATTTCTGTTAATTGCAGTCAAGACCCTAACTGCTCCACATAATTAGGATGGCTAACATGTTTTTAATATAGAGCTATCAGGTCAACTAAACAGTATGTATTACATTAAGATCAAAACACAATTACCAAAAAGCTATAAAACATTTTGCATACGTTGCTCTTTTTTCTCATACACTCGCTCCTCTTTTCTTGGCATCCCCCAAAGAGAAGAAATATATTTTTGTTTTTATAACTGCTGCCAGGTAAACTGGGGAGACCCTGGTCCTGAGGATTTGACCCATCCTGTCCCAAAGGTACCACCAAAGGTTCTTGTTCTCAGCACGAAAAAGAATTCAAGGACAGACACACAACACAGCAGGCAAGTGACATAAGCAGGAAATTTTGTTAAAGTGAAAGTACACTCCTATGATGGGGGAGGGGGAGGTTGGGAGAGTGCAAGAGCACCTGTGATGAGTCCTCAGGGTTCAGGTTCTATCTTTTATTGACAATTGTTAACTAGGGGATAGAATATTTATTACTTGGGGCAGGGATTTCTGGGAAGCAGGGTTTCCAGCTTTTTCTTTATGTGGTCAGAGGTTTCTGGTCATGGAATCTGCCATCTGAGGCTCATCTGGTTTGAGCCAGCTTCTTGTGGCGTGCTGTCAGGACAGGCATCTGACTTCTGCAGTAGCTGGCCATGACTTCCTCCATTGTGGCCTCCAGGTATGCTCTTAGAACCCAGCTACCTGCCTTTTCTAGCATAAAATGGATGCATGGTAGAAGCCAAAACAGCACCAGTTCTTCTTCCGAACAATTTAAATTGGGTAATGTATAAACGAGATTATGTGTTCCCAAATTAGATTTTCCCAGATTTGTTTTATTAAGAACTTTCGACTTAGCACCTGAGTGGAGTTGGTTCCAGAATTCGAATAGAGAAGCTAGGTGAAATGATTATATGGATATACCCTTCGTACTGCTAAGACGCATTCTGTCAAAGCTCTTCAAATACCATTTTTCCTCCAAACATAAGTCCGTGAAATCTATTGCCATTGTATCTTTTTTCAAGGGAAAAAGTCTTTACCAGCTCCTCATGTTCTTATTCTCAAAAGGTCTGCCCCATTATTAAGGGAGTATTAAATGCCAGACTCTTGTTTGAAAATACAGGTGACTTTCAATGAAGCAACTGAACTGCAGGGCAATTGATTCTCTGCCTTCAATGAGATTCAGCCACTTTTGCTTCATTAAAATCTGTTATTAAGCCATCTCCCTTTCTAAAGTTTTTCCTGGTGCTAGTTTCTTTTAATGATTCCCATTCTCATTTTACAAAACCTACTTGAAACCTGTTACCTTGACAACAAGATAACACATTTCAGGAAGACTAAAGACAGCAGAGTTGAATCCAGCCTTTCTCAAACTTTTTCATCATTTAAGTGATCATATATGGAGGATTTGTGGTATAATGATAAAAAAATGTTTACTTACACCTTTAAGAAGACTTAAAATTATTGCTTCGTTGATGTTTTTTTGGAAACATCAAAGTATTTTTTAACAATATGTAGAGTGTTTATATGTGTCAGACCGGGTTATAAATCTATAAAATAAAAATCTAAATGTTCCTAGACTTCCGAGTGATATACTCTTATTATCTTCATTTTACAGATGAATTTATAGAATATTTAACTTGCTCAAGGTCACAGGGCTAGTAAAGGACAAAGGCTGTTGCAACTCCCATTTCAACTCCTAGTAGCTTGGGTCCTCTGTTACTGAGTTACTTGGTGTTTGCATATGAATGAAGATCATTTAACACTGAACTTTTTTTTTTTTTTTCATTATAATAGTTTATTTTCAAATTGGTTTACATATTACACCCAGTGTTCATCCCAACACGTGCCCTCTTTAATATCCGTCACCCCCTCTCCCCCCTCCCTCACCTCCCTCACCTCCCTCACCCTCAGATTGTTCTTAGTCTTTGAGAGTCTCTTATGTTTTATCTCCCTCCCTCTCTGTGTCTTTTTTTCCTTTCCCCTCTAGCCCTCCCCCTGGGTTTTGCTTAGTCTCACAAAGTCCACCTATTCGTGGAAACATATGGTATCTGTCTTTTTCTGACTGACTTATTTCACTTAACATAATACTCTCCAGTTCCATCCATGTTGCTACACATGGCCAGATTTCATTTTTTCTCATTGCCATGTAGTAGTCCATTGTATATATGTGCCACAACTTCTTTATCCATTCATCAGTTGATGGGCACTTGGTTTGCTTCCACGATTTGGCTATTGTCGAAAGTGCTGCTATGAACATTGGGGTACACGTACCCCTATGCATCAGCATTCCTGTGTCTCTTGGGTAGATTCCTAGCAGTAACACTGAACTTTTAATTTGAATCAAATTTAATGTTTGGTGGCAAAAAGTAAAAAATACTGCTTCCACATCACAAAGAGAATTGTCACACCTCAGGCAAGGCGAACACCCTTAACTGTGTTATTCAGTCCCAATTGGTTTGGTCTTCGTGCTTCACTCAATGTTAAAGCAAAACAGGACAAGGAAAATAGCTAACATTTCTTGAAAGAACTCCATTCTTGAGGCCCTTTATACACATGGTCTCATGTAGTACTAACAACAGGATAGGTGTTTTTTAATCTCTACTTGATTAGGAACCAAGATCCAGAGAAGTTAAGCAACCTAAAACCATTCAGAGCCAGAGCCAGAAATCAAATACAGCCTGGTTCTTTCTGCCATACGTGACCATAGTTTTTACCAAATTTGGTACCACTGAAAACGCAAAAGCCCAAACCGAAGTGGGGACTCTCACCTGGCCCATATAATTAGCTCCCCCTGAATAAAAATATCATTTCCTTTACTCTTCGGTTCAGATGCTATACTGTTAAGTCTTTAGTCCGTTGCCATCGTTGGAGGAAAAAAAAGTTTTCCTCAACTCTCTCAGGATCCCTGACTGGGTCTGAAAATTAAACTGACAAAGATGGACTAAAAGGAGGAAAAGCAAGGAAACTTATTTAATACAAGTTTTACCTGACACAGAAGACTTCATAAGGAAACAAAGACTGGAACAATAGTTAAATCTGAGTATCTTTATGCTTGGTTTAATAAAGAGTCATGAAGGAATCGAATAGATCAAGGAGTGTGAGGTAAGTGTAGTGGATTGAGGGGAACTGAACAAGGCTTATTTGTTAGGATTCTTCTCTGTATCCTTGCTCCTAGCCTCCAGTACAGGGATGGTACCTCTCAAAGGAGAGTTTTATGACCAGTAGTGACTTTCCTGCTTCTGCTGTTTTCTCAAACTCCTTCAGCCTAAAATATTCAATATGTGAAGATGCCATACTTTGAGGTAGCACGTTCTGATACCCATCACTATCTGGCTATGGACCAGGCAATATACTCACACTCTGGAGTCTACTTGATTCCAAAGGTTGTATTGGGTTTTTTTTTTGTTTGTTTCCAAAATATCTTTAATGTTAATAGTATTTGCATTACTTCATAGCTATTAGAATCCAGAAAGGTGAATTTTAGGCTTAAGGAAATAAAACATATTATGGTCCTTAGAACACATTTTAAACTTATTTACCAAAACAGCCCTACCAAATTACATTGCCACCACAAATTTATTAATATATACTCTCAAGAATTGTATCACAGCTTTACAGAACTAGACATTGTACAACTTTAAAAATGCTTTACTAATACAGCAGAATAAAAACATCATATAATCATTTTTTATTCATTAATGTCCACTCTCAGCAACTTCAACTTGGAAAGGAGACACCTCAACTTTAGAAAAATACGTAAAATAATGGAGTGTTTCCTTAAGATAGTAGTTTCTAGTGGAAATTTACAAATCCCTACTAAAACATCTACAATACAGAGACGAAGGTAAAAACTCGCAACTGATCTCAGGTTTTCTAGGAGCACGTGGCCAAGCCTACCTTCCTAACCCTCCATTACTGCTTCATTGCCAGCTTTGCCTTTTATGAGTCAAAGGGACATTGAACAAGTTACCAGCCTCCTTCTGCCTGAGCGGCCAGATCGGTACAATGGGAAAGAAAGTGAACCTATTTCTGAACTTGTTGTGAGGAGTGAATAAGTTTGTAAACACAGAGCTCTTAAATGGATGCCTAGCAAAGAGAGAATTCTAAATACATCTTTAGCTAGCATCGGTTTCAATTACTGTAGTTTATCCAGTGTTTCTGAGAGTGTATGATACATCTCACTGCAGATACACAAGATTTGAGGTGATACTCAGATTATTGTAGGAGGTACTCAGAGGTGTCATTAAATGGCATGAATCACATGTAATGAGAAAACGGTGCTCTCCTTTTCCAATTCTCACTTAAACTTTCTGATTAAAACAAGATTAAAGTTTCATTTTTGGTGCCAAGAAGGTCTTTATCATCTAACAATTGAAAACCTCCTTTACTACCTAAGATAGCAGTTTTCAGACTGGCAGGGAATAATATTCATCTAGAACTTAATAAATTCATATTAAGCATCTTTGCTTTCATAAATATCTTCCACTTCTATTGTTCTACTAATGTTTCCATTTAAATAACATAAAGCTTTTTTTGTAAAATAACTAAAAAAGGATGGATCTTTTTAAAGAAAATATTAAGTAGATAACAGATAAGCAGATGGGGCCAGAAAAAAAAAGCAGATGTACAAATATGTACATAAAAGATTTAGTTTGGAAAAGACTATAATCCTAATACTGTAAACCAGAGTCAGCGAACTCGTTCTGTAAACAGCCAAGTACTTAATATTTTATGGTAACAGAACATACAGTCTTTGCCACAACAACTCAACTCTGCAATAGATAACATGGAAATGACTGGGCAGACGCTCCAATAGAACGTCTATCTATAAAAATGGGTGGCGGCTGGGTTTGAACTATTGGCCATAGTTTGCTGACCCCTGCTCTAAGCTTTGAGACATATCAAGATCCTGAAATAATTATTTGATTATTGTCAAAATATTATTTACAAGATTTCACTACTGAAACAGAAAAACAATAAAATAGTTCATTTGAGTTAGGGAGAATCTTAAAATAGTGATTCCCTATTAATTTCTTACAAGACTATGGCAGAGAGAACTCTAATAGCCAAAGTAATCTTGAGAAAGCAAACCTAAGCTGGAGGCTTTACAATTCCAGACTTCAAAAGTCTTCAAAGTTATACTACAAAGCAGTAGTAATCAAAATGGTATGGTACTGGCACAAAAACATACCTATAGATCAATAGAACAGAATAGAGAATCCAGAAATAATGCACAATTATATGGTCAATTAATTTTGACAAACCAGGAAAGATGATCCAATGGGAAAAAGACAGTCTCTTCAACAAATGTGTTTGGGAAAACATGCAAAAAATGAAACTGGATCACTTTCTTACACCATACACAAAAATAAATTCAAAGTGGATTAAAGACCTCAATGTGAGGCAAGAAACTATCAAAATCCTAGAAGACCACAGACAGTAGTTTCTTTCACACTGGCTATAGCAACTTTTTTCTAGATAGGTCCCTGAGGCAAAAAAACAAAAGCAAAAATAAACTATTGGGACTACATCAAAATTAAAAGCTTCTGCACAGAGAAGGAAACAATCCACAATACTAAAAGGCAATCCATGGAACGAAGAAGATATTTGCAAATGACATATTCAATAAAAGGTTAGTAACCAATATATATAATAAACTTACACAGTTCAATACCCCAAAAACAAAGCATCCAATTATAAACAGGCAAAAAACGTGAATAGAAATTTCTTCAAAGAAAACCTACACATGGCTCCAACAGACACATGAAAACATGCTCAGCATCACTCAACATCCATGACATGCAAATCAAAACCTCAATGAGATACCACCTGACACCTGGAATGGCCAAAATCAACAACATGAGAAACAACAGGTGTTGGCGAGAATGTACAGAAAAGGGAACCCTCCTGCACTGTTGATGGGAGTACAAACTGGTGCAGTCACTCGGGAAAGCAGTGTGGAGTTTCCTCAAGTAGTTAAAGATAAAACTCCCCTACAATCTAGCAATCGCACGACCGGGTATTGACCCAAAGAATACAAAAACACTAATTCAAAGGGATACATGCAACCCTGTATTTATAGCAGTATTATTTATAATAGCCAAGATATGGAAAGAGCCCAAGTGTCTGTTGATTGATGAGTGGATACAAAAGATACAGTGTGTACACACACACACACACACACACACACACGGAATGGAGTATTATATAAGAAATCTTGCCATTTGCAACACAGATGGAGTTAGAGAGTGCTAAGTGAAATAAGTCAAAGACAAATATCATATGATTTCACTTATATGTGAAATTTAAAAAACAAAACAAACAAGCAAAGGGGAGAGAGAGAGAGAGACAAACCAAGAAAGAGACTCAACTCTAAGAGAACAAACTGATGGTTATCAGAGGGGAAGTGGGTGAGGAGATGGGTTAAACAGGTGAGGAGATTAAGGAGTACACTTGTCATGAGCAGCACTAGGTGATTAAAATAAAAACATAAATAAATATATAAAAAATATTTTTTAAAAACTGTGGTAGAGATTTTAGATTAAAAAACAGCTTCATAAACTTTAAGAGGAAGGAGGATGGATAAACGGGACCCAAGAATCGTTTCTAATTCATATTAAGAAAAATACATATATAATAAGCATGTGCAGTGATAGATGTGATGATTAACTAGATGGGGAATCCTTTCACGGTTTATATCAAATCATCATAATGTACATGTTTACATGTTATTTATCAATTATACCTCAGTACAGCTGGGAAAAAAATCCCACAGTGTAATTATCAGTTTCTTCAAGTGTGTACTAACGTCACCCAGCTAAATTATTTCTCTTGTAATATTCCTGTATAGGTATATGCATATTTTTAAAGGAGACCCAGCAATAACTTGGCCTTTACTGATAGAAGATAACCTAAAAATGGTTTCATAGACGTTTAACTTTATGACAAATTCACCTTCACTATAAATGACATAATTAAATTTATTTATGATTTTAAAATGCAAAAGAAGTTTAATTACAAAAATAAAGAACGCACGTGTAGCATTCACCAGGCATCAGGCACTATTCTAGCAGTTTACCGGCCCTAACTCACTCCTCCTAAAAAGGCTCGGAGGTTGGTAGTTCTCCATCTCCACTTACAGCCAAGGAAAGTGAGGCATATACAACACCTCCTAAGAGGCAAAGCTGGGATTGGAGTGTAACAGGGAGCTTGAAGGCCCACGTCCTCATTCCGCTGCTACTGCTGCCACTGGGCTCAGGACACGGGTTGGTCATGCTTTCCCGAGATCTCTGACTCAGCGGCAAATCTGCTCAGGGAGGCAGGGACTTTCTCCTGCTGCCATTGAGAGAAACTCCAGGTCATGATCAAGGCAGAATGCCCCTTGAGCAGGAATAAGAGCAAATGAGAATGACTGCAGGTCAAGGTCATGAAGACTTGGTGGGCCCAAGTAACTAGTTTCACGCTAGGTTCTCCCATCCCTCTCCTCAGACGGCTCTGCCCAAGGAGAATCTGGCAAGCAGCCTGCAGTGGTTGTACAAAGGCAGAAGTGCGGTGGAGGTTTCATCTTAAGTGTTTGTTGGGCTGGAAGGACATCTTATTGCAATTAAATTAAACGTTGATTTTTAAATTTAGAAAAGTACTTTCCTTCCAAGCTCAGCCACTTTTTTTTTTAATCTGGCTACAAATCGGTCTTACTGTTATGTATCAACATCAGTGAGAGTTCACCTTCATGAATTTTGAAGTTTTTATACTTATGTTTTTAGACACACTTTAAGAACATGTGAAGTTATTTCGGATGCCTCTCATACATGTCCATGCATGAAGGACAATACCTAATAGTGATTATGGAAGTCAGAAGTAACAGAATTTTAGCCTCAAACAATCAGCGTGAACAAAGGCATCCCTCACACACTTCCTCGACTCCCGCTATGGCAAATATGACACGAAGTCATAACAGTGGAACTACAAAAACTGCTTCTGAGAGTATTATTACAAATTATTCTGAAAAATCAAAAATATATTTTCATTTAAAATTAAAACTTGGTGGCACCTGGGTGGCTCGGTTGCTTAAGCATCTGACTTTGACTCAGGTCATGATCTCCCCGTTCGTGAATTTCAAGCCCCACGTCAGGCTCTGTGCTGACAGCTTGGTGCCTGGAGTCTGCTTCAGATTCTGTGTCTCCCTCTCTCTTTCTGCCCCTCCCGTGCTCACGCTCTGTCTCTCTTGGTCTCTCAAAAATAAACATTTTTTAAAAAGTTAAAATTAAAACTTCAATGGTTTTTGCAATTTGGGATAAACAAAATGATACCAAGGAACCAATTTGGGCCCAATGAAGTTTTCTTGTTTTGTATGTTTCAGTTTGATTTCAGTAATCATATGAAGAGTGAAGAAAATTGAGGAAATTGAGGGCTATTAAGCCACCACCCACTGATTGCTGTCGAACTGTGCCTAAAGCAGCTGTCGGAGCGGCATCTGGACATGTTCTGCAGGCACCAGGAGGGACGTCAACTGTCTTGATCCTTCACACCCTTCCTGCTCTGCTTTCTGACTCCCCTTTTAAATTATTCCTCTTCTCTGCACAGTCTTTTTTTTTTTAAGTTTATTTATTTGGAGAGAGAGAGACAGAGAAAGAAAGAGTGCATACGGCTAGGGAGAGAGAGAGGATTCTGAGTAGGCTCTGCACTGTCAGCCCAGAGCCCGATGCAGGGCTTGAATTCATGAATCATGAGATCATGACCTGAGCCGAAACCAAGAGTCGAATGCTTAAATGACTGAGCCACCCAGGCACCCACAGTGTTCTTTCTTTTTCTCCTTCTCCACACCCCCAGAACCTCTATATTTCCAGAGCAATGAATACAGTTGTCTGTACAGCAAAAAGAAAAAATTGGAATTTCTATCCCGTTGCCAAATCCTTTTCCTTCTTCTCACCTATTCAGAAAGTTTACCCTGTTGCTAGAGCTTCTCTGTTACCCTCTTAATGAATGAAGCTTTAGAAAGCAAGGAAAAATTACTAATGAGTATGAGGGATAAAAAATCTTTAAAACTGACATTTTTTATAACTACATTTTCCCAGAAATTATTTAAGAAAGCTTCCAGAGATGTTCAAATTAACATTATTAAATTCAAAGACATCGGTGGCATTTTAGGACAGAGGATAAAAATACGTAGGAAAAAAGATAAAAATGAAGTGACCTCACACATAAACATCTCCTGAGGCTCCACTTTTTTACAGATGGGTCACAAATTCAGATTTATAGTAGTCAGTTAAAAAAGAGAACACAATTTGTTACATTATTTGTGGTAAACACAAGAAGAAATTACAACAGCCTCTCAGAAAAAGCCCAAATATTTCTAGAAGTCGTGGATAGAAGGCAATGTCCTCGGCATTGTGACAGGAAACACAGTAAAAGTTTTCGTAAAATACATCTGATCCTATTCCCCAAATCAAAAGTCATAACAATCTATTCAACAAAGAAGTTCACAAGTACATGTTGAGCAAAATACGGGGATTCAAGTGGAGAAACACCAAAACAAGGTAGAAATTACATAGGAGCTACTGTTTAGAAACGTTGTCATTATCCTTATAAACACTTCTTATAATGAACTCTTCTTATACTGTCAGAAGTTAGCTTTACCTCACAGAGGAGGGCACCTGTTGGGATTATCATGGGGTGTTGTATGGAAACCAAATTGACAATAAATTATTCAAAAATAAATAAACAAATAAACATTTAAAACTTTGTTTAAAAAAATAAAAGAAGTTAGCTTTACTAGACTCAGAGGACCTTTGTGTTATCCCTGCTCTGACAAGAAAAGATAGGTCCTAAATCCAGGATCTTTGACCAACCATCTACTCTCCACTTGGAGAAAGTGTTATCTTCTGCACACAAAACATTTTGGAGGAGATGGTATTTCACTATTCACTGTGGGTTTGGCCCCAGATGCCTAGATGCTCTCCTATTGAGTGCATCAGGCTAACCACCTATGAGCTCGCCCATTTAAAACATGTGGATAACAAAAGAATACTTGCTTTCTTCTAATGTATCAATATTTTATCACTTGGCAGATATGAAAGTAGAGTGTCACCATTGTAATAAATCTGTTTCATTCATTACACCTTCAAACTAGCCTTTATGAATATCAGACACCTCACAGCACTAAAAATGAATCACCACTATGAACAAAAACTGAGCCAATTAAACACCGAATCACAATTTGCTTTAACAAAGAAAATATCCCAACCAGGAAGAGGATTCTAGCACTGGAGCCATAATGAGGTAACTCAGGTTGAGGACAAAGTCTCATTAACCTGGAATTCTGCTATTTGTAATGACAGTGACAAAAATTCCCTTCCAGTATGACATCTTAACCAACTGCTTACCACAAGGAGTTTGTACAATACAAATACAATTATATTTAGATATTTAAATATTACTTGAAAATAAAAAATGTGCTTCTCTCTCTCTCTTTCTCTCTCTCTCTCTCACACACACACACATACAAACAGAGCACAGTGTCTAAGGATGGTGATAGAGACTGTGGGAGTATTCTCCAAGATTGCTCTATCAAAGCTTACAACAAAGTAAGTTTCTAGACTGTGTGACTTTGACACATACTAAAGATGCTGGGTCCAAAATTAGTGAAAGAATTTCACAATATATGTAAGTCAAATCATTATGCTCTACACTCTAAACTTATATAGGGCCATATGGTCAACTGTATCTCAATAAAACTGGAGGAGGGGGGAATAGTGAAAGGAAAATACACAAAAGAGCAGGTAAAAAAGAAATCACTATGCAATGAAATAAGCTGGATGTGTGGAGTTGTCCTAGTTCGGGCTTGAAAACAAGCACATTAAATGCATTTCATCAACTTTATCTCAATCCATTCTCTCATTCAATCTACAGCATACTCAGGCCAGAATGCATAAGGAGTAAGTGAAAAAAATTCTTTGGTAATTCTGTATATAACTCCAATCTCTGGGATTTTCTTTTAGGAATCTGTCTCTGGGAAAGAGACAGATTCTCTCAGCTGCTTTCAGTGTCGTGCTAGTTTGACTGAACTTACATGATTTCTTTTTTCACTTTCTTTAGAGTTTTGTTAATTAGTGCTGAGCGTTAACAGACCATACAGATAAGCTGACAAATGACCAAAAACACGTTAATAGAGAATTGCTCAAAATTCCCTTGCCACCAGTCAGAAATAATTGGTACCCTCCTTCAAGCTTTCCTAGGAGAATGACAAATCAAGAGGAAATGCCTTTATTTCAAAGGATTTTTATCAGTTCTGGATCATAAAGCACAGCAACTTCATTCCCCTTTTTTATTATAAAGGAAATATAACAAACAGTATTTCTAAAGGAATACTGATCAAAGTTAAGGAGTTTACCATCTGTCAAAGTACAAATCCCTCGGCATCTAGAGAATCTGAGGACACCAAGCTGCTGTGCCGTGGCCTGGATCCTTCACAGAAATACATGACTTAAGTAAGCCACACTTTTTGGTAGGAAGATGCAGATATATTCCACATTGATAAACGAAACAGAATAATCTACCGTCATTCAGAAGTGAATGTATAGTTTCCTTAAGCGCTGGAATTGAGACAAAGGAAAAAGGTAGACTTATTTTAAAAACAATTAAAATGAAGAAATAACCTACCTCTGGTTGTTGTCCTAGATAAAGACATAATAAGCCTGCATGAAACTCAGATGAGACTAACCAAAACAGAGGGCAGTGTAGGCAAAATGTGAGGACTCTGTATGTTAACAACAGCAAAAACAAAATTTTTAGGATTGGCAACAACTGAAACTTTACTTTTCCCAAGTGGTTTTAAACTATTCTTCTAGGCACAACCTAATATTACCAGACACTTTTGTCATTACCTTATCGTGTATAATATAAAGTGAAATTTTTACTATACTTTGCGCCATATGGATTTAGTCTTGTGAGGTCTGAGTCTAAGGCATCTGTGATCCATCTTTAAGTGAGATTCCCCATATGCTCTATTAAAATGCATACGCTTCTTGGAGAATTAAAATCATTTCTTGATGCAGATATGGATATTTGAAAATAAGGCTCCATTCCCACTTCATATACTAAATGTGGGATTTTTGAAATGAAAATTTACTGTATTTTATAGCTCACTGGAAGTTGAAATGTTCAAAATGGTGCCATTTCAACTTCCAATGGGGTACAAAATACGGTTAATTTTAAGTATCACAGAATTAGTAGAAAAAGTAAAAATGGGGGCTTATTTCTGAATATACCAATCTAATTTGAGAGATAGTTGGGTCTATTTGAGCATAATTATGTCTCTTATGGATAGGAACTTATTGGAAATTCAGAGTTAGCTACTATCATTTAGGGTGTCTCTATTGAATAGTAAGGTATATGTTTTAACAGCATCCAAAATCTTCTTTATAGAAATGATCATATCCATTTCCTGCCCAGCCAAAGGGAATATATCTGATCTTTGTTTTAAATTTCACCAAATTATTTGTTTTTTAAAAAAGCTTATGCCTTGCAGTCTGTTTATCACTTTCTGAGACTACACTTTCCACCAAAGAGTGAAAGAATTCTTTTCCTTTTGGTTTCCATAAATAAAGGGTAAAATTCCATCTAAGCAGCTTACACATGCAGTTTTTGATTACAATGCCGATCTTTTCCACATTTAAGGAGATTTCACCAATTTTAGGTTTTCTTTACTCATCTTCACATATACACAGATAATTTGTGAACATTGGTTAGAATCCATCCAAATTTGCACCTAGACAATCAATAAGGAACTTCTACCAGGCTTTGGGCCAGTTGGTGGAGGAGGAGGGTGGCTATAACTCTTACTTTAAAAGAACTTGGTTAAAAAGTATCCAAGTTTATAAAACGAGTAGGCTGGAGAATGATTATTCAAAGACTCGCTGCAAGATTTTTCCAGTTTCTCTCGGTAGCAATTCCCTAAGGGCTTTCATATCAGTGATTCGACCAGCATTTGTTGATTCCCCAGTATGCACCCATGGTTCTAATGACCAAGAGGGGTCAAGATGAGAAAATCCCAGTATCTGCCCTCCAGAAGCCAAAGTTTGTGGTTGAGACAAGTCCATATAATAATGTTACAGTATTTTGTATATTTAGACTCTTACCTTGTCCGAAAATGAATTTAGGTCACTAAGTTACAATAATTATGAGACTAAGTTCAACATTAGGAGTACAAACAAAGCTGTCTGGGTGGCTCAGTCAGTTAAGTATCTGACTCTTGATTTTGGCTCAGGTCATGATCTCACAGTTCATGAGTTTGAGCCCTGCCTCGGGCCCTGCACTGACACCAAGGAACTAGCTTGGGATTCTCTCTCTCCCTCTCTCTCTGCCCCTCCCCACTTGCTCTCACTCTCTTTCTTTTTTTTTTTTTAAAGATTTTTTTTTAATGTTTTTATTTATTTTTGAGAGCAGGAGAGACAAAGCATGAGTGGGAGAGGGTCAGAGAGAGAGGGAGAGGGAGACACGGAATGAAGCAGGCTCCAGGCTCCGAGCTGTCAGCACAGAGCCCGACGCGGGGCCCGAACTCACAGACCATGAGATCATGACCTGAGCTGAAGTTGGACGCCCAACCGACTGAGCCACCCAGGCGCCCCTCTCACTCTCTTTCTAAAAATAAATAAATAAACTTAAAAAATACTTTAACAAGTACAAAAGACAGAAAAGGAAATTATAAATATGATTACATTTGTAGCCAAATATAGAAGGGCTTTGATAATGAAAGAGTGGTATTCCTACTACGCTGTACACCTGAAACTAATGTAACATTGTGTCAACTATACTTCAATAAAAATATAAATAGTGAAAAATAATAATAATAAAGTACAATAAAGAAAATAAAAGAGTGGGATTTCTATTAAGAACCCATAGATTGGAACCCGGCAGAATTCCAAATCACAACTTATTAACTGACTTCTAGAATTGAGTTACATATCAATAACTGGCAGATAAGTAGGTTGTACTAATTTGCCATTTCTATCCTCACCCTAAAGAGTTCTTGATTTTATAGATGGCCATGCAAATGCTTGTTTAAAACAGCACATCAAAGCACTGTTTGGGGGGAGAACTCAGAAAAAAACGATAAATTTGCTTGTGTCTTCATCTCTGTTTCCTCTTCTAACTGTTGGAAGTTTAAATCCTTTGGGTAATATTAGATTTCTAAATGAATAGCAAAATAAAGCATTCGAACTGCAAACATTTGTTGATACCATTACAGTTTGACAACATTAGTTTCAGGATTCAATCTACCTGTAAGACTGGGGGAGAAGGGGAATTATGTTTCATGTTTCATTTATAGTTTCTGGAAAGTAGTTACAAGCTATCTAGTACATAGTAAGAACTTATAGTGGAAGTGGGTTTTTTGGATGACTTGAATCAAAATCTTCAGGGAAGCACCCCTGCGTGAAGCTAGATTCTCCTCTTAAATTCCTTGATTAAGTCAATAAGCCCTTAACAAGGGCTTAACAAATGTGAGTTTTTGTCCCCTCTCTTCTTTCCCTTATTTCTTTATGTATTACTTGAAAGACTGCCAAAATGGGTACATTAGGCTATAGAATATATGACTATTAGACTGTGTAACAAACTATTTTGTATGAGGGGATAGAACATTTTTTAAAAGGAATGAATATTGTTGCATGTAAGACATTTTTACATTGTTAATTTTTGGTCTGATCTGTCATTTACAGATAGAAAAAAATCACTGTGCATCTGTAGTTTCTCTCCGAATAAAAGATAAAATAAGTATCACGAATTTAAAAAATTCATTGCAGTACAAGAACACAGATACACACTTTCATGTTTCACAAGCCTGATTCTGGAAACTCACAGAAAACTTCAGAAAGCACAGACTACATTGTGTTATGTCAGTATTGATAAAAGCTCTACTGTTGGCTGAAAGACCTAAATCTAAGATGTGGCCATTCTTCAACCACTTTGTGGCTTGAAAAGTAAACACGCCATATCTCACCCTATACCTCAGGAAGGCAGAAAAAAATCTTAATGATGTTTCCTTGCTAAACTTCATAGTGCATTAGCTAGACCGTATACAAAATAAGAGAAGCCAGAGCAGGGGAAATGGTTCTGGTTGTCACAGAACATTCTAAGAAAAAAATATAAAACCATTTGTGCTTCTATTGATGTTTCTTGGGTAGAAAGGCAGTGGGTGAAAATTAGAAAGCAGACTAAGTTGTTGAGAAATAACATCTTCATGTTGTCAACACCTTATATGAAGAGAAATCAAAAGGGAACTTGCTTCCTTTCTGGCCCAGCTAGGATTTGAAGAGCATTATTTAGCAGAAAGCAAATTACTCTCTTTTTCAAACCCCACTCCTTTCTGTGAGGTTCTCCTGGAAACAAAATTGGGTGCTTTTCCAAGAACATGCAACACACATTTGTATATACTCAAATCATTTCATTTGGTCTCATACCCACTCCTGGTGCAGTCACTGTTTCTTCTATGCCACCTACATGAAAGGGAAAGATGTTTTTGCAGCCCTAGTATTTGGCATAAGCAGTCTCAGCTTTAAATGATGGAATCGGTATTCCCATAAGAAGCAAGATATGCTTCCAAACACTGTTATACAAGTAAACAGACACATGAGCAATACCACCTCCTTTTTCAGCTAATTTTTGACCTCTCTTCAGGGCATTTGCTCAATATGTTTTCTCCTTTTTTTGTTTTGTTTCGTTTTGTTTAATTGCTACATTAACCGCCAGCAGCAGACAAGACCATGTGCAACCAATCTGCCGCCCAAGTTAAGGCTCTGTTCAATATTTCAGGGTTTCCAAAACTGACGTGCCCCTTGTTCGGCTCTGCCTATAATCTAGTTCTCAATTTCTATCTGCCCTGGGCATCTTCTTCCTGCCACATGGCTGTATGAGTCTAACTGCACCCCATGCAGCGTCAGATGCTAGAAATGCCACGATACCCAAGCATGTAACACCAGGATGATCTGCTCTTTCCCTTATAATTAAATGAGAAAACTGCGGGGATATTGTCTCCCACTCGGCCCCGCCACAACTGCAGCCAACAGATGCCACTGCACGTGATTTATCTAAGTACAAAGGAAAGACGTAAGCATGCCTCTCAGATTTTTTTTTCATCCAGGACTGGAGCCCCAGGAGGTCGGTGACCTTGTGAAAAAAAAGCAGGTGTTAAGGTGAAAGATAGCACGGAGTGAGAGCGGAAGTAACCACCAGTAGTCTGGGGCCTCTGTCCAAAACCGTGTCACACGCTTGTCTCATGCTTTAGCATACCTGTCGTTTCCTGTTGTGAGCTGCCCGGGCACTGGGTTGGCAGAATGCCAGGATTAAACCTACTGGCAGCTATTCACTGCATGCCCATCACCATGTGCTCTGAAAATCTCTCGGACCCTCTGACTTGTCAGTAGCAGCAGCGGCAGCAGCCGATGTTTCCTTTGATAGCTGCTACCTCCCAGTAAACTGCATTCAGAACAGATAGTCCATCTGAAGGCACTTGCTTTCATCTCTGCTCTCCAGTACCACTAACAAGCTTCTCTCTAATAACCATGTAATGATCGTACATTCAAAGGCTTATTAAAAAAAATTAGTGCAAATAAGGGTTGCGGTATAAATTATAAATGTGAAGACACCGTGGATAAATTGCCAGTGATGCTGGGTACAAAGTGTAACAGTTTGGCTTAAGAAGATGAAGTACGGCAAGAAATCATGAATTTTTACAACTTTACTCCAAATTCAGTCTGTGGTTAGGCCTCTGGCCTTGATTCTATCGATTTATCTTTAATATCAGCATCTAACACTTTCCAAAATTATCTTTCTACTAGAATTGTTGTAAACACCAAATAATTATCACTTAATGCTGCATTATTCTTCAAACATTTCAGTATTAATGGCTCAGCATTAGATACTGAAAAATAACCAAAAGAAATTGAGAAGTTACTAATAATTTTCCCAGAGGTATACATTCCTCACAGAAGAAGCTTTCCAATTTTGGGGGTATGAATTCACATTTTTCAGGCATTCCATGTGGCATTTCATAGCTCAAGTAATAATGTAATTGCATCACAATTAGCTAGACCCATCTCCTCTCGCAAATATATTTCAGACTTCTCTAAACATTTCCTATCATCTGCTCTGGATTCTGGGGGTTTTCAGCTTCTTATCTTCTACTAAATAATCTCAAAAGAAGAAATTAAAAGAAAGAATGAATCTGAACTATCCCGTACTCCTTGTGATGCGAGGCGTTTTCACTTCAGTCCCTCGCCTACCCTTATCCTCAGCTGTTGGCACTTACATTCAGGAGCACCTGGCACGTGGACCTCACAGCCTGTATTCCTCCTTCGCTTCAATGGCCTCCTGCCCAAAGCCAGCCACAAACATTTCACTTCAACCTCTAGTCCTACTAAACTACAAGGTGCAGGAGAGCAGAAGCGAACGGTCGCTCATCTTTGTAGCTCCCACGGCGTCTGGCAAGATGACTAGCGTATCCTACACCATTGAGGCCTGAAAATCTTTCTGATTTGGATGCAACACATCTGAAATCCTTACCGCAGCCCTCTCTCTCCTCTCCCTGATCACAATCCTGCCACCTGCTTTCCTCCCCATCTCCAATCCCATCCGCACCTCATTCTTACAAAAACATTTAATAGCCAAGTCTTTTGCACTTCTTCCAACCGATCATGACCTTTCCACTGGTGGTATAATCCGTACTTAGTCCAGGACTGCTGTTGGTTCACTTGCCTGCCAGCCCCCCTCACCAACATCAAAAGCCTCGCCGTAGGACCTACTGGCAAGCTTAACTCCAAATTAGTTTCCTACATATGCCTGCCCTTCCAATCTATTTCCAGACTGATTTAGGATGTCTAGAGAAAAGTGAAGAAATGGCCACATACAATCACATATAGGGGAACCTAAAAAGACTTATGTGCTATCTCTCATCAACTCTTCGCTTACTCCTAGTGATTTACCAGTACTTTCCTCTCCTTAAAGCCCCCAAGTGTTCACACTTTAAGCACGTCAGTTTTGCTAATGTTCTATTTCAAAAGGCTGATGTCACACGCAAGTTAAATACATTCCATGCAGTTAAAATGGGAAACAAGATTTAAATTTCTCAATGCTTTTTAATGTCATAGCCCAATGAAATCTATTTTTGGTGGGGAGGGTTCAATCATGTGGTCAATACTTTACTGAGAAAAAAAGTGCTGACATATACTGTCATCTATCAAAGTATAAGAGCACCATTCAAACTTTGAAACAAAAATCAAAGCTGCAAATCTTAACTCATTGCTCACCCAGGTAAGGGAGAGCTATGCTGGTTAGGTACAATCTCACTAAGTTAAGCAAACTGCTGATATTAGGGAGTTTTAAGAAATGGGGGGGGGGGGGGTGGAGAGCAGGGGGCTGTGTTAGTTACAGAGGGAATAGTGTCAAAGGTGATTTAAAAAAAAATGCTTACATTGGTTACAGAAACAGGAATTAGTTGATGCCAGCTTCAGATCCACCGTCACTGGAGAGAGTCCACTGCTGATTGGCTGACTTTCAAAGGCTGAGGCTGTTACTGATTGGTTGGCTTTCAGAGGCGGGTTCACAGAAGCAAATTATCGTTGATCATTAGGTTTAAAAGCAGTTCTGGTGTGTCCTGGTTATTGTGTCAGCTGTTTCCTGGGAGTGTGAAGTTTTTTAAATTCCCACACTTAAAAAATATACTAGTTATAGTAAATTTTGGTATTGGCAGTATTTTTAAATTCTATCTAGCATAATAACATACAATTCCCTTAACTAAAACAGAAGACCCAAGTTGGCACGGAAGCTTCATCTGATTTGCCAAAGTATCAATCAGTTGGTAGTGACAGCCAAAGCGGCATATCGAGAGGACCATGAAATTCCATCCAAGCCCAGCGCATTAGAGTACCATGATTTATGAGCCGTATTTGTTATGGGGAGAAGAAATGAATGGCTGCAACGTGCCATATCTTTTCTGATTCCGCCCTCCATCCAAAAGCCACATTTGACTAGGCGGGACTCCATGAATGGTTATGACTGAGATTAATTTTAACAAGAATAAATTAAACTGGCTGAGTTCTAAGCAATTGGCATTTAAAAATGACAATGACCTGAGCAGAATAAAGGGTATGTGTGCTAAAGCAATGAGGACAATATCAAAATTCAGTGAAATCTTGTAAATTGAAACAGAAAAACAGAACACACATTTGTATCCAAAGAGGTAAGAAAAAACAAACATTTACATCCAAAAGGAAGAAAAGTTTATTTGGAATACATGTCATTTTTAAACAACTTTTTATATGAGAAAAATTCTAAATTTAAGTATGAAATTTAGTAATAACGAATAAAATCCTTCCTAAGATTAATTTTTATGGTTTTTAATTCATATTCAAAATAAAATATTTTATTTTTAAAATTTTTGACATAGGACATCTTTGTCTCAGTCCAACAAAGGGTCTTACTCCAATAAATAATATCACTCCCAAAATTTTATTATTGCATACAGGAGTCATCACTTTTCTCTCAGGATTTGACATGTGCATTTTCCACTATTTTGAAAGCAAGTCTCAAGATCTCAGCCTATAAGAATTTCTGAATTGAGTGAAACACAAATTTGAATTGGACACTTGGTTAAAGTGTAAGAATATGTCACTTTTGGGGCTCCTGGGTGGCTGAGTGGGTGGGTTAAGTGCCTAACTCTTAATTTCAGCTCAGGTCATGATCTCACAATGGTGAGACTGAGCCCCAACCAAGTCGGGCTCAATGCTGGGTATGGATCCTGCTTGAGATTCTCTCTCTCCTTCTCCCTCTCCCCCTCCCTCCCTCTCTTTCTCTTTTTCTGAAATAATAATAAGAATAATAAATATGTCACTTTTTAGTGAGGGAGTCTGGAAAGCCTTTCAATATCACATCTCAGCTTATTTTTGCCATCCTTAGCTCATCACTACATAAACAATAATTCCGGAAAGTAATTTCTATAGCTTTGATTTTTGTCTTTTATGGTTCCCAAAAGAAAAATGTTTACTGCTTATAATAAAAATAAAGAGATGGGGGTTCTAAGGAACTAACGAGATTCATGAATTTAGAGAATTGTTTAGGTACCCAGGAATATTCCTCATGGTTTTCAAGTGGCTTGTCCATTTTAATTTCCCCTCAAATGTCCAGGGTTTAAAACTGAACACCTTTAGGGTTTTCTTTTTGACAAAATATCTCTTTAATCATTAAGACATGAATAAGAGCTAAGCTCTTGATGATCTTTCTTTATACACCACATGGTTGATTCAGGGGACTGTAGTAAACACTTATATCTATAAAGTCTTCAACTAGACACAATGAGGGAAGAATAATGGACTATACGAAGTCTGCATAAAAATTACAGATGAGCAATAGCAAAAAATAGGATGTAATGTTAACTCATAGTGCATATTGCAAATGCAAAGGTTAAAAAAAATGTAACATCGTTCATTAACGGTATGACTAAGCAAATTTCTTAGTCTTCTCTGAACTTTATTCTCCATATTTCTAAAATGGTGACCTTTCTCTCATTGTGTCTTTAATTATTAAATGTGATAATTCAGTTAGAGTGCTTATTCAGTACTTGACACATGACAAGTATTAATAAATATGAGTAAAGGCATAGTGACACTGGGTGTGGAAGCCAGGGATGGCTTCCTCAAGATGGTGAAATCTGAGCCAGCTCCCAAAGTAAAGTCAAATAGAAAAACAGAGTCTATTCAAAGTAGAGGGATGAGCAGAGAAATGGAAGTGGAAATTATCAACAAAAGTATCTAATTGCATTCATCTTAGAAATTGTGCACTATTCTGCATAAACTATATTAACATTCTTTTTAATAGCACAGAAACTGAATTGAAAGAGATCTTGAAAAGGCACTCAGGATCGTTTTTTAGGCTACTTACTTATTTACTTGAGATGACAAAAAGGAAAAATCAAGGCAATTTTCAAAGTCTATACGCTGGGGGCGCCTGGATGGCTCAGTCGGTTAGACGGCCGACTTTGGCTCAGGTTGTGATCTCACGGTATGTGGGTTCGAGCCCCACGTTGGGCTCTGTGCTGACAGCTTGGAGCCTGGAGCCTGTTTCGGATTCTGTGTCTCCCTCTCTCTCTGCCCTTCCCCTGCTCATGCACTGTCTCTCTGTCTGTCAAAGATAGATAAACGTTAAAAAAAAATAAAGAAAAAAATCTATACTCTGTATTTGCTGGCCCAGCCTACTTTTCACTTTAAGGCTAAAATAACACTTTCTAGAAGTAGCTGCCATTGGACATACTCTACAAGGGTACCAGTCCTTTCCTAGGTCTCTTTTCTTTCCCTAATCTGTCAGTTATCATGAACATTTCTGACAGTTTGCTTCAACCAGGGAACCTGCTGAGGTGGAAGGTGTTTCTCTTGAGAATCCGATTTATGGATAGAGAACAATATTCCACATGAAAAGTTCAATCAAGAAAGTGCCCAAAGAAAGATCACCTGCCAGAAACAACTTCTATTTGTCCATCTTGGTAGATGGAGATACCAAGTGTTTATTAAAGTGCATACATTGTAAGAAGGGACAGGGCTGCTTGTGAAAAGGAAAATTTTTTAATCAATAAACTTAAAAAAAAACCCTCAATAAAGGGATTATGAAGACCTCCATAGACTTAGTAGTTTTGCTTTTTTTTTAAAGTCTTGTTTTCAGGAGGATTAATAGACCAAAGATGGATGTGGACATTTTATTTAAAACGAAAATAGAACAGCTTTCATAAACCAACACTCCCACCGAAACTAACTTGAAAATCTATATAAAATAGTTTTAAAATATATCTGTATGTATTTAAGAATGTTGGGGGTATCCAGGAACTGAGATACCAAGATCCCAGAAAGAACAGAAATTCTTTGAAGTGAGCCCAGTATTCTGCATGCAGCTTTTTCCCTTGGTGCATTTGCTAAGGCTAAATTCATCTGATGATGAAACAGACTAAACACGTTTGCAGAATGCAAATCCTAACAGCCAAAGAAGCCAATTAGCTTTCTCATAAAGTTAAGAAGAAAAAAATGCACTTTGGGCCTGCTAATAATGCAACCAGAGGGGCCCAGAGAGGCATTGGGATCATTGACAGAAGGGAGGCACAGAGAATTAAGCCCAAACTCACATATGTGTTCTCCTCATAGCATTTGCCAACTCTTAAACTACTATTATGAGAAGTATGACTAAATTCGAAGACACAGAAAGTTTGGAAAGCAAAAGAATGAAAAAAATGATGAAATATGCAAAAAATATTTTTTTTAAGATTTTATCTTTAAGTCATCTTTACACCCAACATGGGGATCAAACTTACAACCCAGAGATCAAGGGTCACAAACTTTACCAACTGAGCCAGGCAGGCACACCCTGCAAAGATTAATTTTTTTAAAAAGCTGCTGCACTGGGTTGCCTGGGTGGCTCAGTCACTTAAGTGTCTGACTCTTGATTTGGGTTCAGATGATGATTTCACAGTTCATGAGATCAAGCCCTGCACTGGGCTTTGTGCCAATAGCATGGAGTCTGCTTGGGATTCTCTCTTTCTCTCTCTCTTCTCTGCCCCTCCCTGCTTGTACTCTCAAGTTGAATAAGTAAACTAAAAAAAAAGTTCAAAAAAAATAATGAATAAAAAAAATCTGTCGTGATCACACTAATACCATAAAAACATACTTTACAGCAAGAAACAGTACAAAAGGTTAAAAAAGATTCTCATAATGGTAAAAGAAAAATTATAACAACTTTCAACTTGTATCTCCCTAATAGTATAGGTTTAAGTATATACAATGCAAAATTTAATAAAACCAAGAGGGAAATGGATATATTCTCCATCATAATCGGAAATATTAAGACACCTCTCGCAGAAGGTGATAGACTATAAGCAATAATAAATTTGAACAATGCAATTAACTGGCTTTACCTTATTTTCATGAATTCTTAAAGCATGACAGAAGAATAATTTTTTTCAAGTGTAAAAAAAAATTATCGAAATTGACCCATCATAAAGCAAGTCTCAAATAATTTCAAAGGACTGAAATCATTCAAGAAAATTAATTTAAAAACTAGAAACAGAAAGATAATTAGAAAATCACCAATTATTTGGAAACTAAACAACTTATGGGTCATAAAAGTAATCATAATACATATTAGAAAATATTTTTAAATTAATGATTATTAAAATGCCATATACTTATTCTTGTGGAATTCAGCTAAAACTATAATTATAAGGGAAATTTTAGTCTTTAAGGCAAGAAACAGTACAAAGGGTAGAAAAATATTCTCATGATGATAAAAGAAGACTAAAAACCAATGATCTAAATATCTATTTTATGAAGCTAAAAATAATAGCAAATTAAATCCAAATAGAAGTAGTACAGTACAGAAAATCAACAAAGCTAAAATTTGATTCTTAAAAAACACTAATAAAATTATAACTCTTATCAAGAAAGATCAAGAAAAAAGAGGGAAGGTACACATGACCAATACCAGTGATACAAAAAGGACATCACTACAGACACTATAGACATAAAAAAGAAAATTACAAGGTATTATAAATGTTTGTCAATAAATTTGAACATGAATATAAAATAAACTCTTAAATACAACTTTCAAAAATTAACACAAAAAATTGAAAATCAGAATATTACCATACTAGAAAAGAAATAAAATATCTAATCAAAACCTAACCACCACAAAACAATCTCCAAATTCAGATGGCTTCACCAGTGAACTCCTCTGCACATTAAGAAAAATGTGACACAAATCTTATATGAGATTTCTTAGAGAATAGAAAAAGAGAAAACACTTCTCAACTCATTTTATAAAGCCAGCATAATATTTATATCAAAATCCGATGAATGCAATTCAAGAAGGAAATTTATAGATAATTCTCTCATGAACATAGACATAAAGATCCAAACAAAATAAGTAAATCAAATACAGTAGTTCATAGAAAGAAATCATACCAATTGGGGTTTACTCGATTAATACAAAATTGGTTTCATAACCCAAATTTAATCAGTATATTTACCGCCTTTACAAAGTAAAGGAAAAAACATATACTCATAAAAATATATATAAGAAAAATTATTTGATAAAATCATACACCCAGAAAACTCTTGTTAGCTTCCTTAATCCAATAAAGAATATTTATAAAAAACCTAATGGGAACATCATGCTGAAATTTCTCAAATTTCCCCCACCCCTCTCTGGAGATCATGAATATGATGAGAACACTTCCTATCAATGCTTCTAATCAACACTGTAAATATTGCAATTAAAAATTATAAGATATATATTTATCTCATTTATATATACACAGATACATATATTTATAATTTTAAGATAATACATATGCTATAAATACTGAAACAGAAGGAAAAATTGTCATTATTCACAGATAACATGACTTTATCCACAGAAAATCTAAAATAATGTTCAGACATTTACTAGGATTAATAGAATTTAGCAAGGAATCAAAATGCAAATATAAATCTATCTCTATATCTAACAACAAAGTATCAAAAGATATTTTAAAGATGCCATTTCCTAAACCATCAAATACCTAGGTATTAATCCAATAATAGATAGAACTTAAGCACAGAAACTTGAAGAGATATTTTAAAAGCTCTATATAAGAGAAATACCGTGCTCTCACATTTGAAGACTCAATATTGTTAAAATGGGTTTTCTCAATATTGATACATATGTGAAATGCAATTTCAGTCAAAATCTCAGAAGGCTTTAAGGAGAAGAAAGGAACAGGCTGAATCTGAAATTTTTTATGGAAATTCAAACAGTCAGTTTCATTCAAAGGACTGAATATGGAAGAAAAATAGAGGTGGAGAACTTACTCGCTGTTATCAAGACTCAAGTTACAAAGCTCTAATAATTAAGATATGATACTTGGAACACAGATAGACCTATAGAACAGAAGAAATCCGGAAACAGATCTACTCTTTATGATGAAGGAGATACTGTGGTGTAGGAAGAAGAAACATTTTTTCAATAAATGGTGCTCTGTTAATTAGATACCTACATAAAAATTAAATACAGCCATTGACACAAATATCAATTTAAATAGATTATAGATCTAAATGTGAAACATCAGGCAATAAAGCTCTAGAAGATGAATAGAGAAAATACCCTTATGACCTTGTGGTAAGCAAAGATTTCTTAAATACAGAAGAAAAGTCACTAAACATAAGGCAAAAGATTAATAAATTAGATTACATTAAAATAGTGAAGTTCTGTGCATGCAAAGATACTGTTATAACAATAGAAATTTACAATTATATATATCAAACTATTCATATGCAGATTTTTAAAGAACTCAATAAAAAAAAAACACAACCTACTACAATAGTTCACACTGCACAGAAGAGATTCTGCAAATGGCCAATAAATATATGAAAAGTTGTTTGATTAGTCTTCAAGAAAATGTAAATTAAAACTATAATGAGATTTCACTGTATGTCACCAGAATGGCTAACAGAATAAAACTGGGCCATTTTCTTACACCATACACAAAAATAAATTCAAAATGAAGAAAAGACTAATAAATGTAAGACAGGAAACTATCAAAATCCTAGGGGAGAACTCAGGCAGAAATCTCTGACCTCAGATGCAGCAACTTCTTACTAGACATGTCTCTGGAGGCAAGGGAAACAAAAGCGAAAGTGAACTATTGGGACCTCATCAAGATAAAAAGCTTCTGTACAATGAAGGAAGCAGTCAACAAAACTAAAAGACAACCAATAGAATGGGACAAGACATTTGCAAATGACATAGCTGATAAAGGGTGAGTATTCAAAATCTATAAAGAACTTATCAAACTCAACACCCAAAAAACAAATAATCTAGTGAAGAAATAGGCAGAAGAGATGAACAGACAGTCTTCCAAAAAAAGACATCCAGACGCTAACAGACACATGAAAATATGCTCAACATCAATCATCAGGGAAATACAAATCAAAACCATAATGAGATACCACCTCACACCTATCAGAATGGTTAAAATTAACAATTCAAGAAACAACAGATGCTGGTAAGGATGCAGAGAAAGGGGAACCCTTTTACAATGTTGCTGGGAATGCAAACTGGTGCAGCCACTTGGAGAACACTATGGGGTTTCCTCCAAAATTAAAAATAGAACTATCCTATGACCCAGCAATTGCACTACTAGGTATTTATTGAAAAGATACAAAAATGCTAATTCAAAGAGCACATACACCCCAGTGTTTATAGCAGCACTACTGACGATAGCCAAATTATGGAAAGATCCCAAATGTCCACTGACTGATGAATGGTTAAAGAAGATATGAAATACACACACACACACACACACACACACACACACACACACACACAATGAAATATTACTCAGCGATCAAAAAGAATGAAATTTTGCCATTTGCAACAACATGGTTGGAACTAGAGTATATTATGCTAAGCAAAATAAGTCAGTCAGAGAAAGACAAATATCACATGATTTCACTCATATGGAATTTAAGAAACACAACAGATGAACATAGGGAAAGGGAAGGAAACATAAAATAAAAACAGAGGAGGCAAACCATAAGAGACTCTTAAATACAGAGAACAAACTAAGTGTTGATGGGAGGGCAGGAGAGAGGGAAAAATGAGTGATGGGCATTGAGAAGGGCACTTGTTGGGATGAGCGTTAGGTGTTGTATGTAAGCGATGAATCATGGAAATCTACTCCCGAAGCCAAGAACACACTGCATGTTAGCTAACTTGACAATAAATTAAATTAAAAAATAAAAAACCAGACTTACAATGTAACTAAGCATTCACAGAAAGAACACAGGTTTTTCAGGTGCAAAAAAGGCATTCTGTTAGAGTCAAGGGGACTAGAACACCTTTCTAAAGATTAATGGAAGTATACTAAAAGATTGCATTTAGATTAGATATAATAATACCTCAAAATGGAGTACAAAGAAAAAATTTTTCAAGTTCAGAGGAAATAAGTTTTTGATACAGAAAATAAAAGCCTCAAAGTCATTTTTTTCTATTGAAGGAAAATCATGCCAAGGGCAGAAATGAAACAAATTCACTACAGATAAGAAAAACATGGCTTTACCATGATCATTCCTCCTCTTTTCTCTGCTTTCTCTGCATCCTACCCTTCCTCCCAACAACTATATCAGCAACATTATTCATCACTGCTGTGTTGCCTCAATTTCCCCCAAATAGCTACTGTTTGAGAAGAGAGAAAACAAAAGTTTCAAATAAACACAAGATTTCTCAGTCACTGCTGCTCCAAAATGTCCTTCTTATTTAGACTCTGGTCATCAACCAAGTTCTTAGGAAACTGGCTAGAGAAAAAACACATGCACAAAAAGTATACATTCTTTTCCACTAAAATTATCTTATCTCCACATCTTAAAAGCAAATGAAAGTGGTTTGCCGGTCTAAGCATGCAAGCTCCAGGATAAAAAAACAAGTGTTGGTCTCTGAGAGGTCAGTTGCGGCAGGAAAATAAGGACAAAATCTCTCCATGAATGTCAGAGCCAATATTCAGGTTCAATGTTGAAAATATGTGCTCGGGCAAGGTTATTCCTATTTGTGAACAGAGGCTAAACTGAAAAGCTGTTAGCCTTGAATCATGAGAAAGAACAAAGGCTTTCAGGAATGGATGTACAATATCTTCAAAGCCAATATAAGACATCGTTTTGAACTGGTAACTCCAAGAATCCAAAAGGAAGCAACTGCCAAATCACCAACTACAAGGATTGTGTCAGATAGGACAAGTAAATCTCTCACTTAACATGTGCTTGAAACCAAAAAAAAAAAAAAAAAATTTACTACTCCCTGTCTTACTGCCTATCGCTGAGACAATTTGAAGCTGACTTGACCACAAAAAGAAATATCAGACACAATACAAATAGAGACACTATGCTTGGTTGAAGTTACAAAGAATGGTGAGATTAGGAACTCGGGTTGCAGAGAGAAACAGACCTGGGTTTAAATTCCAAGTTCACCGTTTAATAGCTGTGTGAGTTTGAACAAGTGACTTGTTCTTTCTAGATCTTGATTTTCTCACCTGTGACAAATGGAGACAATGATAGTACCACCTTCTCGTGTGGATGAAATGGGCATGCACCTTGGGCTCACTGATCAGGTAGCAAGTAAAGAAATGTGTGGATGAATGAAATGGTGCATGTAAATCATCTAGCAAGCCCAAGTTCTCAGAAGGTGTTCAACAAATGTTAGCTTCTATTATTTTCATTATCCAGCGTTTGCTAGGTATCTCTTGGGTAGTTTTCTTTCAGAACACTGGAATTCACTGACTGGGAACCTCTAACACAGAAATGTTTTCAAACAAACTGGGAAGCCTTTAGAATTGTTCTGAGAATGACCACCATTCAATTTTCATAATTGTTTTTGAAATTGATGTTAATTGTAATCAACAGTATCTTACATAGCTTCACAGCTTTTTTATCTCTGCCCATTTGTGTCCCAGAGGAAATGTTTGCCAGCAGACTGCACTGGAAATGGCTTTTCTTTTAAGAAGACATTGATTCATAGAGACAACTTTAAAAAGTTGATCTGATCTCGGAAAAGTAAGGCATCTGACTATTTGGTCCATGCAATCTTATTTCTATTTTGACTCTCTTTCTACTTTGGGAGTAGTTGTTTTTTAAAAAAAATTTTTTTAACATTTATTTATTTTGAGAGATATAGAGACAGAGTATGAGCAGGGGAAGGGCAGAGAGAGAGGGAGACACAGAATCTGAAGCAGGCTCCAGGCTCCAAGCCGTCAGCACAGAGCCCGACGTGGGGCTCGAACTCACAGACCGTGAGATCATGACCTGAGCCGAAGTTGGCCGCCTAACCAACTGAGCCACCCAGGTGCCCCTGGGAGTAGTTGTTAATTAAATTAAAAAGTTAAATTGTATAAAGACAAAAATCCCATTCCACATTCCTGACACTGAACTCTTCACTTTTAGCAAACGTGAATGGTTTAGTGAGATGTGTATTCTTTCTTTACTTGCTACCTGATCAGTGAGCCCAACATGCATGCCCAGAAACTATGTCAGGGACACCAGTAGAACCATTTTTCAATATCAAATCTTTGTTTCCAAATTACACAAAACCTAGACTTTGCTTTTCCTCATTTACTTCACATTATATATTTCAGGCTATTCACCCAATGGCACATTATACAGGAGTAAAAACCAAATAAACAAAGCAATAAACAGCAATATGGATAAATCCTAATGATGAGTTAAACAGTAAATTCCAAAAGATTACATACCACATATTACCCATTTTTGTAGAGCTAAAACAACTGTAATTACAAATTATCATTTTTTAGGGTTAGGCACACATATAGACATAATAAAACTACATAAAAGAGACAGAAAGGAAGTGATGAACAATGGACCAAAGCATGGATTACCATTTGTGGGAAGGAACTGGAAGACGGGATAGAGAGGAGAAACATGGCTAGAATAGATTTTGCACCATTAGATAAAGGTTATTATCAAGGACCTAGCTTTGCCCTTGGATAACAAATTCATGGGTGCTTATTGCATTATTAAAAATAACTGTATCAATCTATATCAGCTAGGAGCCATTCAGGAAAACAAACCACACTAATTATTTTAACAGACAATTTAATATCAGAAAGTGGTTAAATAAGTACTTGAGGAATTAAAAAGCCAGAAGAGACCATGAAAGTAGCATAGCTATAGTAATGGTATGAATCAGCTACTGTCCTTAGGACTGGAAGAATCAAAGGAAAAGATCAGGATTATAAGAATCAAGAAACTCAAAGGAGGGGCCTTGTGGAGTCTGAGGAGGAGGCCCTACTGGACTTACTCTAACCCCTCTGAAGAGGCACAATAAAATTGGTCTTGAAAATTCGAAAAGAAGTTGAAAACTGGAATCAACTGATTTTGTCAGAGTGAGAAGCCATTGTGGAAGTGATACCGACAAGAACAACAAGCAGAACAGAAAAGCCCCTTCACCATCCTCCTACTCTCTGTTCTCTCTCTGCAGGCACCTATTGGTGGAGCATAACAGGGAGCCAGCCGGTCAAGGAAGAATATGATCAGCAAAATCCTAGCCCCAGAAACATGGTAGAGAAAAATCAAAGCCCTGGAAACATGGTAGAGAATTGTATGTTTGGCACTGAGAAATAATAGCTTACTAATTGGCATGGACAGGTAGGCTAGGTTATACTGTCCTGACGAGTCTAATTCTCTAACACAGTAAAAGTATATTTCCTGTCCATTCTCCATATCCAGTGCAGATCAGCAGGGAGGATCCATTCATCAGAGCACTCAAGGACCTGGGCTTAGAAAGTTTCCACAATCACTACAGGAGTGGGAAAGATGTATGGATCCTACACTTGCTTTTAGTGCTTCTGCTCAGAAATGATTCATATCACATCTGGTCATGTTTGTCGGTCAAAGCAAGTCCATGACCATGCCAAAATTCAGAGGGTAGGGGGAAGTACAGTCCATGCCCAAAAGGCCAAGAAAATGAATAAAAATGGTCAATTCATGGACTAATAATGAGCATGGGTCATAAACCAAGAATTACAGTTCATCAAATTCCAGTTAATTCCAATCCACCTGAAGTAAACATACACACACACACACACACACGCATGCAGGTACATGCTTCATAAATATACTCCAACTTTAAATTAAAACTTCATCATGTTATAATAAGAGTTCCATAGGAGCCACAGTGAGGTATACCCAGTCTACAAGACAGTTTAATCACAGGTTGCATATCTGCAACACTACCTTTAAAATTTTGTCCTGGAGGGGCACCTGGTTGGCTCAATTGGTTAAGTGTCCAACTCTTGATTTCTGCTCAGGTCATGATCTCATGGTTTGTGAGTTCAAGCCTTGGGTTAGGCTCTGCGCTGACAGCATGGAACCTGCTTGGGATTCCTTCTCTCTCTCAGTCCCTCCTCTGCTCCCATTGTCTGGCTCTCTCTCTCTCTCAAAATAAATAAATAAACTTTAAGGGCGCCTGGGTGGCTCAGTCTGTTGAGTGTCTGACTTCAGCTCAGGTCCCGATCTCACTCATGGGTTCAAACCCTACATCAGGATCTGTGCTGACAGCTCAGAGCCTGGAGCCTGCTTCAGATTCTGTGTCTCCCTCTCTCTCTGCCCATCCCCTGCTCACGCTCTGTCTCTCTCTCTCAAAATAAATAAATGTTTAAAAAAATTAATAATAAATAAATAAATAAACTTAAAAAAAATTGTCCCCTAGACTGAAGTACTAAAGAGAGAACATGTTGACAATTTTAAGGACACTTTTTTTCAGATTTAAAGAAAACAATGTAACAACGCAAGAAGGATTTTCCTCACATGAAAAATGTGAAGTCCCTTTAACAGGACTGCAGTGAATAGGGCTGAACTAGGCCAACAATTCAAATTGGTTTCATTCTAAGTGCCAATGTTCAGCGTTTGAAAGGGGTTACTGGTTGGAGAATCAGTCAGCCTTTTTATGAAACACTTCTACCTCATTTCTCCCAACTGTGGCCATGAGTTGCTTCTTGAACCTCTGAGAAGCCACACTTTTCACCATGTAGTAATCATGTTCACCTTTATCTTTAACAGTCAAGAGACACACACATGAATCTCCAAATCTCTCCTTTGTGTGATTAATTCTTTGAGGAGTAGATTTGCATTTTTCTTCTCTCAACACTCTGGTTTAGCCTGTATCCTTGAGGCAGTCAGGTACACAGAATGGAAGACAGCACATACCTGCCAATTTCACACTTCTAAAAATAAGTCTCTTGGAGAAGCAGAAAAACGTGGAAAGGCTTTCATTTTCCAGCCTTGAGAGCTGCTGTCCCATCCCCTTCTACTTTTTAGGCAGAACATAGACAATAAGGCTAACCAGATGAGCCAAGGTATAGCTTGGGCAAGTGTGTTTGTTAGCACAGGATCTGCCAATGAGCAGTCAGACAGCTATGGTGTGCTAAAAAATCTTAAAATGGCCCTCTCCCAAACTCACAGTGTTAAACCCCTATATCCTATCCTGAGCTTAGATGCAGACTTGAGATAGAGGGGAATTTATGCAAGAGGGGAGGGGTTCTATGACCAGAAGGACCCCAGTGTTTCCTGGCATCCCCCAGCATTGCCCCTAATAAGACAAGATTGCTTTAGTTCTCAGGTTCCTTTCAGGAAGCCTATTTTAGAGGCATTAGTCCATGGCATCAAATCTTTTCAACTATTCATCTTCCTAACACAGCACCAGTAGGTATGGCTTAAGTGCTATGTTTGGCCGGTTTCTTGGAAACTTCGAGTGGTGGAAACCCAGTTCAAACTGCTTAGGCAGGAAAAGTCCATTTTGACTCAAACCTGAAAATGTGTCTGGCATGATTGGGTCCAAAGTTTTAATAATGTAGTCAGGAATCTGGCTCTGCTCCTCTTGGATCTGCTCTCTTGTTCTTGGCTTCAACTCAGACAGGTTCTTCCAGTATGGTGGCAAAGGTGGCCACCAGAAGCTCCAGCTCCACTCTGCCAGGTTAGGAGTCCCAGAGGAAGAGAGTATACCTCTTTCCTAAGAGTGCCAACAAAAGTCAGGGCGATGTGTCTCTCATGACCAAATCCTGAGCCACATAAGGAACCAGGGTCATGGTCAGCTTTGCCCATCCCACTTGGGCTATGAGTGATGAATGGTAAGTGTACAAAGAACAATCATGGAATGGATACACAAGCAAAAAAAATCAATATATGCCCAGTGCCAGGACAGATGATTGAAGGATGCAGCTGAGTTAAGAGGGTTCAGGCAATGTCCAGTCAGTCCCAAGGGCCCATTCAATAACACAAAAATGTAGCAAAAAAACAAATTGAAGATATAGTAAAAAGAGAAATAACAGTAGACTGCTTTATTCTTAATAGCACAGAAAGAAAAAAGGGATAGAGGGAGGGAAGAAGAGATGAGGGAGGGAAGAAGAGATGAGGGAAGGAAGAAGAGATGGAAGAAAGGAGTGAGGAAAACAGGGAGGGAAGGACCAAACTAGACTCAAAGCTTAAAAAAAAAAAGCAGACTCTATGCTCCATGGCTGAAATTTTCAGAAGCCCCATACCTGCCCCAGGATTATTATGAATTCCTGAAACGTTTGTGTTCTCGAGGTGAAGTCATGAGATGATCTGTGCTTCCTTTTGCATTCTGTACCATCCTTGTCACACCTTGACTTCTACGCCCCAGCATCTTTCTTTGCACCAACAAAGGGAAACAGTTTAAGGCAGGCTTCCTAGAACTCATGGCCTGTGGGTATTGGCTGTGATATTCCAACTGTTCAGGGCCAAGGAAGTTGTCCTTTGGATTTACCAAGTCTGTAGCATTGACCCAGGATGTCCCTGGAGTCTCAGTTCACACCCCTGCTCCCAATAAAGCAGTGATGGGAGCATCTCCATTCCCTCTAGAACACGCCGTCGAACTCTGACCGAAAGCCCCTCTCTCCACAGGGTTTAAACTCAAGTCCTTAAAGCTAGCAGGAGGACCAAAGCTGAGGCAAGTGTCACCCTGTCCTCCCCGCCTACCCTCAGCCCTTCAAGAAAAATTTCTCCTTCTTTCATCAAGCAAAATTCTTGCGGCAAGTTTATTCAAACAGATCCACCTTCCATTCTCTTACCAGGTGAGTAAACTTTCCCAGACACTACTGAGTGCCAACTTAGACCCAAGCCAGGAGTTCTGATAAGCACTGACAAATATCAGACTATGATACCCCAAGCTGGGTATGCAAACTTTCTCCTGGAGTTGCATTTTGACAAAGGATCTTCCTAGATTTCTTCCCTTATTTCACTATAAAACACTTAATGGCTCTGACTGTTTTCTCGAGTATCTCATCCACTAAGTAACTGTATGAGGAATCATTAATTTACCACCAGAAATGCCATATTGCATTTTACCCAAATAAGTCCTTTTTCTTATCTTTGTTTTGCCCTCCCTTTTTATCATTTCTAATCTTCAGTACATTTTTCTTCTATCTGGGTCCACAGCTCCAGCCCAGATTATCATTTGTTTTTCTCTATCGCTGTATCTCCCTCTCCTTGCCCAACTTTTGAAATACTTACACTTAGAACACAGCACCAAAGTGGATGTCACCAATTCCTTCAGTGAGGCTGCATCAGCAAATACCATTGAATGTTTTGGTCCAAAAGCTCATAAAGCAAGGAAAATTAAGGTTCAGACTCAAAATGCAAGGAGATCTTAGAACAGCCTAGAATGAACCAAGTGCACCAAGGAAGGTACAGGGCTGTAGCTCACCCGTGAGTCATATGGGCTGAGTGGAAATGCTGGCAGCACAGCACTAAATAAGGAGCAATGATAAAAGGAACTTCAACATAGTCCAGGCTGCCAGACACTGTCCAGAAACAGAGGACCAACTTTTGCTGCATGCATATTAAACAAACAATAAAAGAAAAACTAGATACGCTGTTACTTATAAAACCTAAAAGGTACTTTCTTTCCCCTCCAGTGTCCTGAAGTAAGCTAGAAACAGCTTCCTAGAGCTCTTATTCTCTACTTGAAAGCGTTCTAATGAAATGTCATGCTACCAGGTTGCTTAATGTCCCAGCTCCAGGGCCTCATCGGCATTCACCAGAGAGACTTGGCAAGCAAAAATCGAGCAGCAAATCTTTGGGATCTGAGAAATACCATATTTATTGTGATTAGAAATAGAGATTCTATGAAAAGAAAAATTAAAGACCAAGAACTTTAATCAGAATCTGATCAGATGTTTGAAAGGGCTACTCATAGAACCCAGAGTTTAACTCTGTAAAGATTAACTGGGCCTTCAGAATGACCAATGGTTCAGAGTCTTCCCAGAGAGCACCAGAAAGATCTGTATGGAGATAGAAATTGTGCTGGAGTCGTGAAGGGTTCAGATTCCACTCCCTGTGGAAGGCATGGGAAGAAGTAACCAGAGATGGTCTCCTCACCTGGTTTCTTGAGTGAATTTCTTGCCTACTTTGTTCTTCATTGCCCCTGCACCTTAATCCTCCTCAACTTCAAAACAACAAAGGCAAAAAATCTTAGACAACAAAAAACAATCTTAAAAATAAAAAGAATGAAACCTACACTTTGTAGGTGCCTTGCATATGTATTTAATAATTAGCTGTTGATTGAAAAAATGAAAAACAGGAAGGAGTGAGGGAGGAAATGAGAAAAGGAAGGAAGGAGCAAAGGAAAGAGAAAAGGAAAAAGGGAGGAGGGAATAAAAAATAATAAACTCAATATTCTTCATGTTCCATGTAAAAAACATTACCATTTTTATTTTTTAAAGGAAAAAAAACAGGACTAGCAATATATTTCATCCTGACTTATTAATTTATTGTCATTTAAAGTGTATAAAGATAAATATTAGGTCATTTTTCTTAACACTTAACATAACACATTTATTAAGAAAGAAAAAAAGTTAAACAAGAATAGAACTGTTCTAGGATGTTTTGATGTATTGTCTTACAGCCCAGGGAAGCAGAAATGTCTAAGTATTCCATGAGGGTGTGGCAATTAAGTGATTTTGCAGAGCCCTTTTCCTAAAGATTACGAGGAGAATTTTTGTTCATAATTTATGCTCAGCTTTCTAGTCCAAACTAAGACAGAAACCATAAGGTGCTCACGAAAACTTGATCACCTCTATATCCTACACTCTCCTTTCTTTAAAAGGTTACCTTGTTCTAAGGAGCAAAGCAATGTGCTTTTTCAAGTATTCATTAGAGGTAATCCAACTACCTTTCAAAGTTAGAGAAAAAATGTGATTTCCTGAGTTTCTGAAAAGCAAAGCCATGGGGAAGAAATGTGAATTTCAGACTTTGGAAATACAAGTAGCAGTGGCAAACATTCTGATCAGTTCATTTTCTGAATTTGGCTTTGAAAGTTCAGATTTGAGGTTTGTCAGCTCTCTGCTTTCTTCTTATCATGAGTAGATAATATCTATTCTAAAGGAAGCCCAAGTCACTTAAACTTTTATTGGTTAGCCTTAACATTGTAAAAAAATGCAGAAATAAACTTCAGGAAAAGCTGTGAATTATAGGACATATATATAAATTCATTCACAACTCCTCACCAATTATTCTATGGCAGCAATGGAAATTTAAGAGGAGTCGAAACCAAGGATTACACAGGCCTTAAAAAACTGAACAATAATAAAAACAAAAACAGCTCCAGTTGGGCATGGAAGGAAGTTAGAGGTTGCCATTTCATCCTAACAATAAGTAAAAGCTGAAAACACTGCAAAGTCAACAACTCTTCTTAGATCCATGAGAAAAGTGATTGACAAGGCAAACCACTGCCCTGAAAATTGGAGAGACTAATGGAGAATCACAACCTACTGCAGCAGAAACCTTTGAGCAAAAACCACCATGGGAGTCAGTGCCAGGATAGGAAAACCTGAACTATAATTGATGGATTGGTGGAGGTTCAGTGTGGATCGGGCAGAGTTAAGGCAAGGGGGTTCCCACATGGTTGTGAATTTTACCTGCAGGAGCTCTACCAGGGCCTCACAGTGAGTACCAGAGAAAAATTCCCTTGTGCTTCTAGCAAGGAGAAGGGAATGGGAACCATTTTGAAAAACACAGAATATTCTGTTTTTCTTAACAAGGTCTGCCCTCCGGAAATACAATTTTACGAGAAAAATAAAAAAACATTTTACAATTGTAACCTGCTGGGGATTTATCAGAGCCTAACCCACATGGGAGAAGGGAAATGTCCACTCTAGCAGGGCTCTAGCCTCCAGAGGGAAGGAGGAAACCCAATTCCAGCCCCCTCCAGCCACCATGTCCCAATTAAGGGTTTGGGGAGGGACTGAAAAGCACAGGTAAAATTCATAGTCCACAGGCAAAGGCTCCCCAGAAGACTGAGACCTAATCATAGGACCAGAGAACACTCCTCCCCCACCCCCCCACCCACAGCTCACCCCTACATTACTAAAGATTTACGCAACACAGTTCCTTTTACCAAGTACATGTCCGCTTTTCAACAAAAAAATTATAAGGCATTCCAAAAGGCAACACAGTTTGATGAGACTGAACAAGCACCAGAATTAGAATCAGATATAGCAAGAATGTTGAAATTATCACACCAGTAATTTTTTAAACTGTGATTAATATGCTAAGGACTTTAGTGGGAAAGTAGATAACATAAAGAACAGAAGCTTAATAATGTAAGTAGAAAGATAAAAATTCTAAGAAGGAATAACAAAATGCTAAATATCAAACATACTGTGACAGAAATGAAGAATGCCTTTGATGAACTCAAGAGTAGACTAAACATGTTGACACAGAGTCTCTGAGCTTGAGAATATGACAAGAGAAATTTCCCAAACTGAAAAGCAAAGAGAAAAGGGACTTAAAAAGCAAGGAACAAATATCCAAAGGCTGTAAGATAATGATAAAAAGTGTAACACACACATCATGGACATACCAGAAAGAGAAGAAACACAGAAAGAAACAAAAGGAATATTTAAAGCAATAATGACTGAGAATTTCCCTAAATTAATATCAGACACCAAAACACATATCCAGGTATCTCGGAGAATATCAAGCAGAATAAATGCCCCCAAAATTTTACATAGACATATCATATTCAAACTTCTGAAAATCAAAGATTAATAAAAATATATTCAAAGAAAACAAAAGGAAAAAGATCCTATCTATAGAGGAGCAAGATAAAAACTACATGCAACTTCTCTACTGAAATCAAACAAGAAGGTAGAGTGAAATATTTAAAGTACTGAAAGAACAAAACCTTCGACCTAGGATTCTGTACCCCAGGAAATCAACCTGCAAAAGTGAAAAAGAAGGGCTTCTGGGTGGCTCAGTTGGTTGAGCAAGCAACTTCGGTTCAAGTCATGATCTCACAGTCCATAGGTTTGAGCTCCGTGTCAGCCTCTGTGTCTGACAGCTCAGAGCCTGGAGCCTACTTCGGATCCTGTGTCTCCCTCTCTCTTTGCCCCTCCTTCGCTCACACTCTGTCTGCCTCTCTCTTTCTCAAAATAAATAAACATTTTAAAAAAGTGAAAAAGAAATAAAGATTTTCTGAGACAAACAAAAATTGAGGGTAGCTGTACAGATAGGAGCATTTTTATTCTATATTATTTCAAATGAGTGTCTTCTCTCTTCTCCAAAGAGGTGCACCCCAGCCCTCAAATGCTCTTCTTTCTTTGCTCTGAGTTCCAGCTCCAGTTGCACTGTCTCCATGTTAGCAAACCAGCATTTTCATTCTATTTTGCTTGTGAACTTGTAATATCCCCTGAGGCAGCCCCCAGCTGTTTAGTCTTCAGACACCATTCCTGTTTTTGTCTAAGTTCTGATTCCAAAGTTGCATAGGTTTTAAGCGGTCTGCTTCAATTCTATTTTCCCATAAGCCTTGTTATTTTTAGAACCCAATCTTTCAGAATAGGAGACTTTTGAGGAACATAAATTTCAAGTTCTATTAAAAACTCCTGCAGTTATAAATAAATTACTCTCTTAAAAGAATGAATGAGTAGCATGTTTTGATGATATAGGCTGTTAGGTTATTTCTCAACCCCCAAGGGTGTTGGGGGAGGAGAAGAATTGGGATTTAATCAATTAGCTCTGTTATGGCTTGGATAACTTCAATATCCTCCTAAACCTTCCATTTGCTCTCATCTGGCCTTTTTTCTATTTCTAGAAAACATCATGTCAAACTCAGGGCTGTTGTAGATATTGTTTCAATTCATTCAAGTCTCCGCTCAAATGTCATCCTCTCAGAGAAATCTTTCCTGATCACCTTATCTAAGGCTGTATACTCCTGAACTTCTGTTATGTCCTATTTCTCTTTTTCATTGCTTTTGTAACACTTAATATTTCCCAACTTTTGTGGTTTGTGAGACCATGAAAGCTTGGATCACGTCTGCCTTTTTGACTAGAGATAAAGCCAAAGACAAGGGCGCTCACAGGCGGAGGGATACACGTGGTGAAAAGACACCCCAATCTCTACTCCACAGTCCACCTATCTATGCTTCTAATCCTACCCATACTGCTTTCCCTAACAGCTTCTCATTACAGCCCTAGCCATTACTGAAAATTTAGGAGGAGCAACGAGTCTCCTAGCTTGACCTTGGGTCATACTCTACCCTTGCTAGTTCATTGATAAATCCTCAGTTTCTAGAAGACACTGGCTTCTAGGAGCCAGTACAAAAATATTTCTTGATTGTATGAAATAACTAAAAGAAAAAATACTAATCGACAAATTAAGAGATTTTTCTCTGGCCATTTAAAATAATCTCTAGTTGAATTTTGTCAGTGTGTTTTGTTCTCCCCTGTGCTTTTGTGCTCTATCTGATTGTCTCTTCCATACTTTCAGGTTATTCTTGTTTTCTCTGTCTTCTTATGGATAATTCTTTAGCTATTTTCCCTGTTAGCTTTAATGTTTTTTTTTTTTAAATCTGTATCATCTAAAGACAATGGTATAAAAACAAGTAGAGCTGAGTCAATGGATGCCCTAGTGACTCACACAATCTGAGTACGGTATGTTCCAGTGGAAAACCTTACTTCAGAAAAGATAATATCCAACAGATTGGAGGATCTTAATATCCATATTCAAAAAAAGTTTCAAGTCCATAAAGCCTCATGCTTTTTATCGCCATAAAATAAGTGAAAGTAAACAGTCTCCAGGATTATTCTTTTAAAGATACAGAGGAGGTATTATTTTTCCCTTTCTCCTAATCCAAGCTCCAATTTCAAAGAACGATTTTCCAATGAAGACAGTTATCTCTCTTCTAGACGAGTGAAATCAAAACTATGCTGTAGTTGGAGTTCACATTTAGATAGTTTTTCCATAATAATAAATTTACTAATTAAGACATAAAAATTTAAACCAAACAAATAGGCATTTTGGCCTACAGGAACCATATGACATGAATATACATTTTAATTTTTGATTATTATTATTTAGGTTAGTGTCATACAGCAACAACCGCAGTGATAAATATGGGCTCTAGTTATACTTGGTACCTTTATTCATTCACCTACCATCACTGAATAATTTGAGTCATGAATATAATGTTCAAATTTAATACCAATGAATTTTTCAGTGTAATTTATATATGAAAGCTGAAGTACTCAGCACTTTGTTCTAACATAGCAGGGTCTTTAAGCCTCACCAGCTCCCACAACTGTGTTACTGTCTCATTCTAATGGGGCTACAAAGCCATTATCCTGCACACCGCCTTGCAACTAGGAAGAGCCTTTGTTTCTCTGAATAGTAATTTTAAATGTAAATAATACCTGTAAAACAAAATATCGGAAAACTCTGAGCCTAATGCAGCTGCAAATAAAAAAAGACTAGAAAATTGAATGTTCCCACTACAATAACAAATGAATTCACTGTAGATGAAGCAGTTTCTATTAACTGGTGCCATGGGGGCTAGGTGGCTTAGCTGTCAGGAAATTTCCCATGGGGTTGCTACTCACAAATCAGTCCAACACTAATGAATCTCATCCTATTTACCTCACTTCCAAAACCATTATATAAATTGGTTCAATTGCATGGAAGATAAACACAGTTAGCAGGCTAGAGGATACAAATGGACAGGGAGAGAGGTTAGCATTAACACACAGTGGCAATCCCACATGAAGAAGTTTTCACCAGACCTACTACCTAAATATAAGCTAATAAATGGTAGTAGTAGTAGTAGTAGTAGTAGTAGTAGTAGTAGTTGTTGTTGTTATGTTAGTATTACTATTTGATGATGACGATAAATAACACTTATTAAACTGCAGTCATGATTTGTTCAACCAAGTGCTAAGTGCTATGCATGTCAACCCCCTACTGCTATAAACTCCCCTTGAGAGATAAAGAAGGTAGGACTTAGGGAAGTTAAGTAACCAGTCAGGGATCATATAACCAGTAAAAAGCAAACCCTAAACTCCTTGCTACAACTCCAGAGTTTATGCTCCAGTCATACTACTGCATGGAACAGATAAACATAAAAATATAGTAGGAATGAAAAAATTTTAGTTTCCTTCTGGTAATGTCAGGACATGTGATTTCCCCTCTTCAATGGATTAAATATGAGCAAGTACAATAAATAAAGGATCTCAGACAAATATCACCTTCTCTTGTATGTTATTCCTGCTTTAAGAAACATGAGATTAAGATGAGCTCCAAAGTTCTTTCCAGCTCTCCAGTTCTTCCTGACTTTCTTCCTGAGTGTATTTTGCTATAACCCTGTCCATTTTCTTCAACCACATCAGATACAGAGAGCCATTGTCCTGCTCCATGCAGGCTTCATCATCTATTGAAATAATGGACTGCTGTTGTGAAAACTAATATTTTCTAAAATTCTAAGCATATTTTAATTTTCCTATGCTTTCTAAGTGCAGCCTTATCTCCTTGTGTATTTCCTAAGTCCATAGGTCAAATTGTAAGGAAAGTGAAATCTGGCCATTGATAGATCCCATGAAAGGACATGTAGGAAGGCCTAGAGAAGGACTACAAAAGGCCCAAGAGAGCAAACCAAGAGACAGAGAGGGGGTCAAGGTCATAGGCCTGTGATTACTGATTCATGGATGTAACAAATTCAAAAAGAGTTGTTTACAGGATGCTCTCAAAGCCTCTGTGGCTCTGTAAATCAAATTTATCTTTAACAACTACCTTAAATTCAATAAATATTCAATTATTACAGTTATTACCTCCTAACTGAAAATCAATTACTCCACTTAGTGAGGCTTTATCGCTTTGGTCTGATCTACCTGGAAACATGCAAGGCCAGCAAAGTCATGGTCAAGGAGGTAAGCCCTGACAATTGCCTCTTTTTGTCTTCTTTGTAGTTAAAAAGGCTAAAAAGAAATCACTAATGCTCGGAAATTACCCATTTTTTATTGAAGTATAACATATTGTGAAGTGTATACATCTGATATAGACAGCTCAATGAATATTTACGTTCTTATAACCCCCTTTTAATCACTATTCATATAATCACACTGGAGTCTGGGAATCTTTAGCACCACAGAAGATTCACTTACACCCCCTCCAGCACAATACCTCCCACTATCCACTCTCATGGATCCATTTTACTTGTCAGAACTTTTTAAAAATGGAACCATACAGAGACAGTATGTATTCTTTTCTATCTGGGTTATTTTGCTCAGTATCATTTTTAAAATTCATCCATGTTTTGCTTGGATCAATAATTCATTCTTTTTTATTGTTATGCAAGGAATCTATTCTATAGAAGGATATTTAAGTTGTTCCTAGTTTGGGGCTATTCTGACTAATGGCCATTTGAACATTCTCATACAAGTAATTTCTGTTGGGTAATGCCTAGGACTGAAATTACTGGACCATAGTGTAGGTATACGTTTGCCTTTAGTAGACACTGCCAAACAGTTTTCCAAGGTAATTGTACCAATTTGACTCCTACCAGCAGCGTATGAGAGTTCCAACTGTTTCACATACTTGACTGGTGTATTGATTTTAAAGTGAGCTAAGAGAAAAGGCTTTTTCAAATTTGCCTATGACCTCCAAATTTCTAGTCATTCCTCAAATCCAATTACTATCTTCATTTCCCATAATTAAAGCAACCAGAAATGTCTGCTCTGACAGTTAACATGAACATAATGAAATAAAAAGAATTCTATAGATCAAATACAAAGAATTTCTGATAACAGCAAATGTCTAATGGAGAAAACAGTAAGATTTCTGTGGGATACGTATGCAAGAGTTTTACACTTGCTTTGTAGACAAAAGTCTGTATTTTGAGCAAGTTGTCTAACAACAGCTTTAACAAGAATTAAGCAATTAGATGATTCAATTTTTATCCTGTACAAACAAATTTGCCTTTAGCCAACACAGTGGGAAATGAAAGGTCCTCCTCCGCAAAGTGCAAACCCCACTTTATCCCATCCGTCTTCATTAGCTGTCACAAGAGCTAATATAAGAAAGTTCCACTTTCAGTGATTTATTCTTGAACCAATTTGATTATGAAGTTTATGTGCAAAAGGCTCATTTGTCAAAAATATAGAATATACATGGTTAGGAGATAGGTTTTGAGAATGTGAAAGATAAACAGTCACAGAAATTAACACAGAAACGTCCATGCTGTCACACATTAATTTGAGTAAACACACATTGCGTTTCTCTAAAATTCTTACAAAATAATTGGCTTTCTCTTGGTGTATGTCATATGCAAAACAATTATGTATATAAATCCTATGCAGCTTTTTATTCTTCATGAAAAGTTTGTTCGTGACCCTACTTCCTCAAGGTCTGAGTGCTGTTACAGGTAGACATTCTTTCCTATGCAGCACTTTTTGTCCTTAAGAAGGTGTCCAAGACCATTCTCCTAGATGATCAAGCAAGATAATTCCTCAGATGTTTGATGTCTCTTCATCCTCCGCTGCCATTTTTGAAGGAACTGTTTGCTTCTATAAATAAACACATCCTCTCTAAGAGCTAACTCTTTCCATCTTCTCTCCTACATGAGCCCACATCCATGAACTTCGTAAAAGCATCTACTATAAAAAAAAAAGCAGTCACAGAAATTTCTTTTCTTTAGTCTAAAGCACTTTTATCTTCTAAAAGAGTATTTACCAAAAATGTCATGATGGGCTTATCTTGGCTCATCATGCTATAATCCCTAATTTTTCATTTTTTAATTCCAGGATGTTCTTAGGGAACTCTCTGCTCTGATTTGTCTTCACCTGCTTCTCCTTAGTTACCTTTACTCTAGTTACTACATCTCTAGTATCTTCTCCACAGTTTCTACTTTCTACCAGCTCCTTGTCTTCATTTAAATATGCTAATAAGCCCCATTTTTCAAAACCAAACAAATGATCTACTCTCATCCCCTTCTTTAGTCCCTGTTCCATCTCACCCTTCCATAGTCAAATTTCTTGAAAGGATTGCCAGGATTCTATTTGCTCACGTTCTAATCAGCCCTCAATCTGCTCAGATCTTCCGTCTGTCTATACCAATCTCTAGAAATTTCCACTTTATTGTTCATTATTAAGATTTTTGTTGTTAAATTCAATTCACAATTTTGGGGCATTACATTACTTTACGGTCAGTGGAACCTTCCCGAAGTACTTGGTCTGCCTAGATTCGTGGCATCACTGTCTCCTGTTGTTCCTTTTGGTTACACACACCCTTCTCCTCTACAGCTTCCTGTTCCTCTACATGCCCCTTAGAAGTTGTTGTTCCCAGGGTTCCCTGCACCTTCTTCTATACTCATGCCACTCCCCAGACAGTGTCATTAACTCATGTGGGATTAAATTAATAACCAGAGTACTCCACTTTCCAGATTAGCAGGGTCAAATGCAACATGAACTGTGGAATAATAGGAATATGAGTAAATTGAATCCTGCCATTTTTTTTGAGAAATGGTTTTATGTAGGTAACTTTCAAATCCCTCTACTGATTTCAAAACCTATGCATATATATATACATATACATTTATACATATACATATATATAAATGCAAATTCTACACCTTCATGCAAACTTGCCTTCTTTGCCCTCCTCAAGATCTGCTTCCAGATTTCAATGAATGGCACCACTATCCACTGGGTAAGGAAACCGTATTGTGGATAATGTCATTGTCTCTTCCTCCTCCCTCATCATTTGCAGTTACTCAAACTGTGCTGCTTCTCAAAATAACAAGTAATTATTTATTGAGTGCTTCCTATATACCTAGCATTGTGAAAGGAGCTTTTACATGCATTATCTAATTTAATCCTTTAAAGTAAGAATTACTATTATCCCATTTTTAGGGATGAGGAAGCTAAAGCTTAGAGATGTTAGGTAAGTTGCCAAGGTGTTCAGCTAGAAAATATGAAGATAGAATCCAGATAGCCAGAATTCTCAACTAGTCTATTGTACAGGCTCCTAAACATTTTTCAAGTCTGCACGGCCATCTCCCTATGATAAGCCATCATCACCCGTCATTCATTCATATTTTCTCTCTATCTTTATTTTATTTTATCTCTTTCTCCACTTCGCCCAGATTCATAAAACAGACTTTTAATATATCTCCCTAAATTCATTCTACCTCTATCTTCCACACCAAAAGAAAACTCTCGAAACATAAATCTGATCAAGTTATTCCCTATTTTAAAATCTTTCAATGGCTTCTTGTTGTCTTTCAGGGAAAAGTTCAAACTCCTAACCAAATTTACAAAATTTTCTATAATTAGACCTCTCCAGTATGTCTCTTGTCCTTCTCCTTCCCCTACACACCAGCACTACCAAACTTGGTTCATGTGCCAGGTGCATTCTAACTACGAGACCACCACTTACTACTTTCTCTGTATAAAATAATCTGCCACACCCCAGCCCATTGCCTGCTGGCAGGATCCCACATGTGTTTCAGACTGTAACTTCCTCCTTCCACAAGAGACAGGTCAGACTCTCCAGCTTTGTGTCTCACTGCACTCTGCACTTCCTCTATCATTCTTTATTTTAACTGTTTATTACACTGCTTTCTCTATTTCATTTTAAACTCTTGAGGACAAAAGTTGCCCATTTTCTATCACATTTCAGTACCTAGCACAGTAACCAACACAGGGTATCTATCAAATAAATATGTATTATATGGATTAAAATTCACTAAGTAATGTTTAAGACAATTATAATTGTTCCTACATTTTCCCTCCAGAAGCAGGTTATCTTCCCCTAAGTAATTTGTGTGCCTCCATTCACAGTTCCTAATTCTTAACTTTCCAAATATTCATGTTCCATGCCAGACACTGCAAGGGCCACAAAGATGAATGGGTTAGAGCTGCTACTGACAGTGAGCCTATGGTCAGGCAGGCAATGAGACAAAGTTCCAATTAGCTGAAGAAAAGGAGAATATATGATTGATTCCACCAGCATTATGGGAAGACATAATTTGAAATAAAGTTTTGAAAATGGTTAGACTTTCAGTACATGGAGATGGAGGCAAGGGTTCCAACAGTGGACAGAGTCTTAGGAAAACAACAAAGCTGGAAAATGAGGACGATGAAAACTTTAATGGCAAGAGGTGTGAGGAATACGGGTAGTCTAGTTTGTCTAGAGCTTAGGGAATGACATTAGGAGTAGATAAACCAGGAAGATATTTTGGAATCATTCATCTCAGGAGTCACTGAGGGCCTTGATACCAAGGGAAGATACCAATATTGTTGGAGCCAACAATTAATTTGAGCTAAAGAGTGACATGGCTGGAGCTGAATTTCAAGACTTCCCCCCCCCACATGGTGTGTAGAATGATTAAGGCAGGAAGACACTTGAGGTGGGGAAAATCCCATACTTCGTCAAATCAAGTTCAAAAAACCAATAACACAAAATACAACTGTTTGATTTTGCATTGAAAAAGAAAAATAAATGTCCCAGATTGAGAGTCTCTTAGGATACTGAAAGAAGGCAATGTGGGCTCTGCCCTTGAGGTAGTTGTACTAGCAGAAGCAGGAAGAGTAATAAAAATTAAAATAAAGTATGATGGGAAAATACAGAATGAAAGAACAAACAAGAGTCTAAAACTTGGCACAGATCTAGGAAAGAAAAGTCTTCCCTAAAAAACTGAACTACAATGCAATTTTTACATAAATTGGTGGTCTGAATCACATCATCAGTGTGATCCAAAAAATGTCAGGCAGAGAATTTAAGAGAAAGGACAGAAGAGACATTGTAGAGCTGGAATTTATACAACTTGGCAGAAACCTTGATGTGGTGGAGGATGAAGGAGAGGGAGAGGTCAAAGACGTGAAAGGTTTGATCCACAAGGACATGGCTTACAGTGTACCTGCAGCGGACATAGAAGTCAGGAGTAGGTGTTGTTGGGAAGGGACATGAGTGTGGTTTGATACAGGCTGCGTTTTAACTTTCTGTTCTGCATTTTCCCAGATGATTTTTTTGTAACAAGAAAACCGAAATGCAGATTAAGAGTTTAGGATTACATTTTTAAAAAAGCATATCCTGTATGTTGTTGTTGGATACAAATACAAAGAAAAAGTTGTGTAACAACACATGTTCCACCCCCTACACCTAAGAGAAATAGCAGACATTATAAGACTAAATGTTGAGGATGAGAGAAACTTTCATGTTTTACCCTCTAGATATTTATATTATTTGAATTTTTACAATGAACATGAGGTTAGGTATGTAATTTTTAAAGTTTTGGTTCAAAACATTTGGCACTAGAAACACAGATTGATATATCATTGGTAAGAAGATGCTAGCAAAAGATTCAGGAGAAGATATATTTGGACAAAGACACAAATATAAAAAGATAAAATAAGTCATCTAAAGACTAAGCCCAGAAACATACTCTTAGAGAATGAATAGGAGATGAGACCAAAGAAAAAGGAAAATATCTGTCCAAAAGGTAAATGGAAAACCCATAATATGTGACATCACATAAAATAAAAAAAGAAAATTACCATGTGTCAGACATTGTGTTAGGACATAACAGAGACAGTGCCATTTATTGAAGATTACTTATACATCAGAAACATCCTAATAATTTTATAGTAATAATTTAATTTTGTCACCCTAAGTAGCCAAAAGATATACATAAAAGTCCTCATTTGAAGATAGGGAAACCAATGCTCACAGAATTTAAGATTTAAGATTTTATAACTAGTTTGGGGCACCTGGTTGGCTCAATTGGTGGAGCGTGTGACTCTTGATCTAGAGATTGTTCATTCATGCCCCACGTTGGGTGTAGAGATTACTTAAAAATAAAACACAAGATTTTATAACTAGTTTAGTTGGAGAACCCAAGTTCAAACTAGTTCCAAATTCAGAGACCTTGCTCAGAGTTCTGGCAATTTGCTTGTAAGTGGAAAGAAGGAACAAAGTGTCAAATGCTACACTGATGTAGTGAAGGTGATAATTAAGAAAAAGGAATTAGATTGAGTGTTTAAAAAGTATCTACTGATTTTTTGAGAACAACACTTCCGTGAGTGAAGGGAGTGAAAGCCAAAAGCAAGAAATTAAAATGAAAATAAGACTTGGCAGTTATAGGAGTAATTTTTTAATATGGCATTAAAGAGAGGATTATTTATGACTGAAGAAGTAAGAGAAGGAACATAATTAATGCAGTGATGTCCTGGAAGAGACAGGGCCATGACCATAGAGGGAAGTCCTAGACATGGAAGATAATAGATCCTGAGATAAAGGCATAAAAAAGAGAGAGAGAGAAAAGAGAGAGAGAGAATATCCATGGAATGAATTGAAAGAGCTTCTACTGAGTGGTTTCCAACAAGAGTGGCTAGAATAGGGTTTGAGGCTTGGAGAATGTAAAGATTTTGAACGATCACTGTGAGAAATACTACAGAAAGTCACAACATGTGGTCAAAGTGGGTGGGTGGCAGAATGGGTCTGATTAAGAAAATAGCACGGACTGTATAAATCCATTTATCTAGATTGTTAACTTTATGTGGCAATATATAATATTCTAATATTCTGGAGGGTAGTCTATAGGAGTTAAAAAGTTCATCGCTACAGGGACACTTGAGTAGCTCAGTCGGTTAAGCAGCTGATTCTGACAGTGCAGAGCCTGCTTGGGATTCTCCCTCTCTCCCTCTCTCTCTGCCCCTCCTTGCCAAAAAAATAACTAAATAAACTTAAAAAAAATTTTCATCAGTACACGATGGGTGGTGAAGCCAGAAATTAGGTAGGGACTTGGAATTTATCAGGCCTTAAATCAAACCCTGATTCTAGCAGGCTCTATAACTTGCTCCCTCTGTAGCCTTGGGAATTTTACTTCATCTCAAAAGCCTCAAAATTTTAACCTGTAGAATCAAGAGAATAATATAGTGCCTGGCTCCATAATTTATTGAGAAATAAACGTTTGCATAACACAGGGTTCCATCGATACATAACCAGTACTAAATAATGGCAGAATTGAGAGAAGTCTATCAAAGGACTAAAAGAAAAGGTGAGGACAAGGAGTAAGTTAAGGAAGAGGGATGGAGCAGAAGCAGAAAAAGATAAGAGGTTGTGGTCAGAGAAGGAAATTTCAAAATTTGGGCACTTGCAGGCAAAGAAGTTTTGACTGATGAGGTGCAAGGTCAAACCAGGCAGTTAAATAATTTTTGAAAGTGGAGTCCACTGGGACTGAAGCATCTGAGAATTTGGGAAGGAAGTATAAAGATGGTCCCAAGGGAAGTGCCTCAGGATGTGTAATGAGGAAATTCAAACAGAGGGACGTAGGTGATGCGGGAAACATTAGCGGCAGGAGTGCAGCGGACCAGCCTTCGCTGAATCCAACGGTTCCTGATTGGGCGGGGAGGGGGGGGGGCGAGGATGAACTGATACACAAGGCACAGTTGTTAAGGGAGGGCTGGCGCTCCCAAGCGTCACCAGCAACGAGTTTATTTTCACTTGGGTATTTATCCACATTCTGAGGATGGTGTACGTACAAGACATGTCTCCTTCCACAAGTTCTCAGCAGGCAAACTGTATTTTGCTATATTAAACTTTGCAAAGGCATTCTGAACCTCCCCACACGACCTGGCTGCAGTCAAAGCCTCCGGCTCCCAAAACACCGCTCAAGGTCTCTGACTCTCAACATGGCTCAAAGCCTCCGGCTCCCAAAACACTGCTCAAGGCCACTGGCTCTCAACACAGGAGAACATCCATATGTATATCCACAGGTGACTGAAACAAGAAATAAGAGAAAAATGGTATAAAGGAACTTCAGAATAAGAAATTACTAATGAAGGGTAAAGAATATATAAAACTGTCTTCTTTGAGGACAGAATGTGCAAATAGCATTACCAAGAATTTTGAAGGTTCTGAGATTTTACCCTACTTGCAAATAACAGATTAGTTTGCCATAGTTTCATGGATGTTCATAGAAGACCCAAGACATATATAGCCAGAGTTCTAGCATTTTCTGTGTCATTTTGGAAAACCTAGTTCCCTCATGGAGTTAGGAAAGGGACAACACCTGCATACTCAGTGGGTTGAACATAGGGAAAGGAACCCTGAGCTTTGGGAAACTGAAACTTTTATGGGAGTAAACATGGCCATACTTTGTTCTGAAGGGAGACACTATACCTTCCACAGCTGCTTGCTGTACAAATATCCTTGAAAAAATATTCTAGAATGAAGGCAGACAGTGTCTCTACTCATAAGACATGCAGAAATGTAAGAGACCCACAGAGAGTTGTTGCCTAACGAGTATCTTTTTCTAGTAGAAAAATGTGAAAAGGAAATATTATCAGAGAAAAAATAGGTTTCAATTACTGTAAGGAGATAAAAATAGAGTAACTATATTTACAAAAGTTTAACCTCGTTTCCATGACAATTCCTTCTCCTAGGGACTGTTTTACTGCAGGCTAGCATCTTAGAACTTGGGGCTTATCCAGTGTTTCAGGGCCCTCCTCGGCTTCCCCACTCATCCTCACCTAGAAGACTCAGCATGTCTCAGACTCCCTGCTTATTCAGTGATGATCATCAGAAAGCATGCTGGTTCTAGCTGTAGAAAAGTTATTTGCTATTTATAGAACTGTGGCATTGTTATATGACTTCCTCCTGCTATCTGTTCATTACTATATTAAATCACCCCAAGCTCTTAGCCTCATATAAAAAACACATTTCTTGAAAACTTCCAAAACTGACATGAAAATTCTGTTTCTCTGAGAGTCAAGATAAAGGACTAGAACTGAGTCGTATCTGTTTCTTTATGCCATGAAGGACGAGGGATGGTGGAAATTCAGAAAGAGAAAGCGTTACTATAAATTCAGAAAATCACATATTAAAAGCAACCTATCAGCATCCTCTCTGATCATATAAAACATCAAAAATGATCCCACAGCAACTGAACTTACTTATAAATAATTTTAGCCACGTGATACCAGAGCTTTGCAAAACACATCATTTTTAAATGCATAATACCAGAAAATCCCTGAAAAAGTGAACGTTTAGTCACCAATCCATCTTTAATCTGCTTTGTGAAAAAACATCTGGGTTTTTATGATCATCCGCTCTAAGCACTGAATGGGTCCCATGTCTAAAAGAGTGACAGTGTTTTACTTTTTATCTGGAATACGCTATCATCCCCTGTTGTCTTTCTTCTCCTTCGAGAAAGAGGCTAGGACTGAAAATTAAATTTTACTCTCCCCTTCAGGTAAGAGCAGTTCCCTTTTCATACAGGCAATAATAATAATTTATTATTACCACCTTGTCAAAGAAATACCAGAGCCTGCAAATGGTTAAAGCAGTAAAAACAGATGTTTATTCAGGACTATTCCAAAAGGAAGAAAGAGATCTCCCTAAAGAACTGGGCTCAATTCCCAATATAACAAGGGGAGTGAGCATGTATAGCCAAGGAGAAGAGTGAAAGGGTTACCTATCAGAATTGTTACTGTAGGCAGGCCAGGGCAACAGGGCATCACCTGGAGATGGCGAAGGATGAGGAATTTGATCAGATATCAAGGGTGGGGTAATCTAGCTAAACTGATGGAGAAGGATCCTTGATAAAACTAGACTCTACAAGCATGGAGACTGAAGCCCAAGAAACAGGTTTAGTCGAGCAGAGGGCTCAGAAGAGCCCTACTCAACGTTGGTCAGGAAGAGAAGCTTTGCCAAATGCATTCTTCCGAGCATGTCATGTGCATTCACTCATTTAGCCCTCACAACAATCCCTTGACGCATATTCTGTTATATATCCATTTTAAAGATTTGGAAATTGAGGCACAGAGAAGTTAAACAATTTGTCCAAGGTCTGTGGTTAGTAGGAGGTAAAGCCAAGATTTAAATCCAGGCAGTCTTGTTCTAGACTACATGTGCCTTGCAAGGACCGCACTACTAATAGTGACATTTATTGAGCAATGTTCCAGTCACAGGGCTAATTGCTTTACATGAAGCATGAAAATAACCCTGTGTATTTGGCTGCATTATTATTCTTATGTTCCAGATGAGAAAACTAAGGCTTTAAGAGGTCAACACAGATCATACAGCTAGTAAGGGCACTGCTCATATGACTAGTATTAGCAAAGATGGGACTGAAGCCCAAGGTTTTTTTTTTTTTTACTCCAATGCCCATTTTCTTAACTGCCTTTCCCTGATCATTTCTTTTAATCAATAAATATTTATAAAGTTTCTACTAGGCACTGTGCAAGACATTAGAGCTACAATAGCAGAAAAGACCGAACTGCCCCACTTTCACAGAGCTTGGTCTATGGCAAAGACATTCAACCTATGGCAGTTTCAACCTAGTAGCAGATGCTAAATAGGAGGCTCAGGGTGCTGGGAGAGCAGACACAGGCACCTAACCCTGGTTCGGGAGACTATGGAAGGCTTCCCAGAAATCACAGAAGGCTCTGTAGAGGAACCAACATCCAAGCCCATGTTTGTATCCCCAGGGAAACACGTGGAACGGGCGGGAGTTAGCCAGGAGGCCAACAGGTGAGGGAAATGTGTTCAAGCTGACAAAAAAAGTGTGTGCAAAGGCTCCAAGGGCGGAGCCGGTGGGTCAGTACAGCCAGAGCACAGGCAGGAAGGAACACGGTAATGTGCTGGAGAGGTAAGCGAGGACAGTTCATGAAGGGTCCCATCGGCCATCTGAAGAAATTCACACTTAATTCTAAGAGCAGCAGGGAGCCACTGAAGATTTCCCTGAAGCAGAAAGATAAGGAGGTCCCATTTGCAAACAAGGAAAGTGCTCAGGCTGCATCACGGGGATTAGTCACTGGAAGAGGAACCAGGCTTTTGGAAAATAGCCACCTGTGAGATGGGAATACAGGTGAGCAAGCAGCCAAGTGGCTGTTTTGGAGACTGAGAAGCAGTGGATTTGAAAGTGATTCCTGAAGTAAAGTGAAATGTCCAGGACTTAGTCATTGGTGTGGCTGTTGGAGAAGTCAGATGACGTACAGATTTCTAGCTTGGAAATCTATTCTGCAAAAGGAAATATAAGAGAAACAGTAGGCTTAAGAAGGAATAATTGTTTCTGTTTGAGAAGTGCTGAGCTTTATGTGTTCTACACACAGATGGACATCCAGGTGGATAAGTTGCCTAGGTGGTTGGCAAGACTGGTTCTCCAGTGGTTCTGGAAATAAAGGCGTGGGAGCCATCGTCATGCAAATAGTATTACAGCACTAGGGTTAAGGGGTCACCCAGAGAGTGGGTAGAGTGAGGAGAAAAGTGAGTCTGGAAAAGGCCAGTCTTTAAAACTCAAAAAGACAAAGTTTCAAAAGAGACTGAGAAAGACTGGCCTGAGAGGTAAGAGGAAAGCCAGTTGTGATGCCCTGAGATTTCAGGAAGGAAGGAGTGACTACCGTGTCAGTGCTGCTGACAAGACAAGTGTAAGGACTGAGGCTTCGTCCAGTGACCTTACCAATAAGAATTGATTTTTGCAGAGCAAGAGACGCTGCTACAAGACACTGCTCCTCCTGCCTCTTGTAAAACAGGGGAGATGGGTTGGAGGAGGGCCTTTGGAAGCAACAAGAGAAGAAAGAGCTTTCTGATTAAAAAAGAGTTTGGAGGTCAAATGTTGGGGTGAGGTCACAGGCGCTGCCTCGAAGCAAAGCTCGTGGTGTGGGGACTGATCAGGGGGACTGCGTAGGTTTGAGTCACCTGTAAGTGGTACGACCTGGGGCAAGCTACCCAACGTATCTGTACATATCTGTCCGTTGGTTTACTCATTAGTGAAGCAGGTCATTGTGAGGGTTAAATGAGTGATTTGGTGTAACATGTTTACACAATGCCTGGCGTACAACAAGCATTTTGTGTTAGCTCCTCTTAATACTTCCTTATTCTTTGAGTATTGTGTCCACCTTCAGAATTCTGATTAAATCTTTGAGAAAAGGGGCCTCCGATACCAACCGAGATTTAATTCTCCTCAATCTGACAAAAAAGACTGTTTAGAGATAGACTCATTTTGATCTAAATGGAAGAAGAGGTAGGGGGTGTGGGGAGGACACACTCTATCACCACAGCAGAAGCAGCAGAGTCTGTGAAAATAGATCAGGGGTTACAAACTACTGTCCACAGCCTGTTTGCAATAGAACAGACACACCCATTCCATTATACAGAGTCTATGGCTGCTTTCATGCTACCACTGCAGTGTTGAATAGTTGAAGCAGAGACTGGATGGCCTCCAAAGCCTAAAACATTTAGTATCTGACCCTTCACCAAAAAAAGTTGCCAACCTTTGATATAATCAATATTTTCAGAATATTGTGAAAGCACCTAAAGAAAAATATCAAAGTACTTGGGACTTTAATGATTGTGGATTCCACATGAATCAGCAGTATGATTTGGCTGCCCAAAATTTTGTGCAAATGAACCACAGTTGGGCTGTTAGAAATACAGAATCCAGAATGATAGTGGAGATAGCTCGTCAAGCTGGAAATATGCTGAGTTTGGAGCAGTGCTATTACAATCTACAGCAGAATTGCCTAAAAGAACTTTCTGTGATGATGGAAAGGTTCTAAATCTGCACTGCCCAATACAGTAACTACTAGTCATATATGAATATTGTTTGACTTGAAAGAACGAATTTTAATTGTATTTAACTTTAATTATTTTAAATATAACTAGGCATATGTGGCTAGTGGCTACCAGACTGGATAGTGGAGATGTGAAGTATTCAGCATGATGAAAGTAGTTGTATAATAAAAAGAAAAATATCTTATTCAGTGAATGTTTTTAGCTTTATCCTGGGGGTACAAAAGTCACATTCACTTAAAACCTAGCAGGTAGAGGGGTGTGTGGGTGATTCAGCAAGTTAAATGTCCAACTTCAGCTCAGCTCACAATCTCATCATTCCCCGGTTTGAGCCCCGAATTGGGATCTGTGCTGACAGCTCAAAACCTGGAACCTGCTTCAGATTCTGTATCTCCCTCTCTGTCTGTGCTCCTCCCCTGCTTGTACCCTGTGTGTCTCTCTCTCAAAAATAAACATTTTAAAAAAATTATTTAAAAAAGAACTAGCAGGTAGATGGTGTCTACAAAACTAAAATACAAGGATATAAATGCCATGATGATAGACAAAAATTGAGTACTTACCATATGCCAGACTTTGGGCAAAACTCTCAACACTATTTTATTTAACCCTTCAGGAACTCAGTGAAATAAATGTCATCCTAAATTTCATATTAAAACAAACCAAAACATGAGCCCTAAAAAGACTAACAGTCATAACTGCACTGGATTCACACATAAATCTTCCAGACTCCAAAACCAATGGTTCTTTCTAAACAACAGAGAATTAATTATATGCCTCAGGCATACAAATGAGGGAGAAATGTGTTCTGCTTTTGGAGGCTCAGATTTCAACAGGGAAGGCCAAGGACAGCTAGACCTGAATCTTGAAGGAGCTGAATCTTGAAGGAGAAGGAGTTCTCCATACAGATAAGAGGGAGAGACCATTCCAGGCAAGAGGGCACAACATGAGGAAAATCTGTGGAAGGACACAAGAGTTGTGGGTAAAGCATGAAATCAAGACCTTCGGTGGGTTGGTAGTTGGCTTCCTTCTACATGCTACCTACCGCTATGTTATATACACACACACTATCCTGAGTACTGTGGAAGGCAAGATAAAATAAATGGTCAAGGCACGATCCCTGATCTTCACATCCAATCTAACAGAGAAAATTAACAAATATATAACCAGTCTGGCTGAAGTAACAGAGTTACAAATTACCCTGAGCGACAGGGATTAAAACATCTCAGTCATTCAGGAATGTGATAAAACCTCTAACTAAGTGAGCTTCAGGTTTGTCTCAAGTATATGACACTAATAAGAATGGTAGAAAAACCAACCAGAATAGTCACTGGAATACTAACAAAAGGAATTTGTGAAGGATCTAGAAATGTTTAGCCTGAAAAAAGTCAAAGTCAGGAGTGTTTGCCTTCTGTCTTCTAACATATAAAAGAATATTGCAGAGCAAAGAAATTATTCTTGCTCTGGGTGAGCCTAGACAGCACTCAGAATGATGCAAGAAAACTCCAGAAGGTAGATTTTGGTTCTGCATAACCAAATTTTTGCTAACAGATGACAAGATTCTGTCTTTAATCAAACTTTGGTCAGTCTCCTATAAAGCTCTTTTTCTACTAGACCAAACCTTGGCCCATTTAGCCAATTTTACCAAAAATACTGCTAGGTCAATTTAGTGAAAACTCCCCACCCATGATATCTGATCAAATTCCTGATCCAACAACCTCAACATCTCATCACCCTGGCCTGCCTTCAGCAAGAATTCTATCAAGTCTGTTTAGCCAGAATCCCCTATCCTTGATGTTTCCTCTTAGTAAGTTTCTATCCACTGACCCATATCCTGCCCCTTGGCTATTGTACCCATTTGTCCTTGTCATGTTAGAAATGGAACACCATTGTATACTGCAGTCTTTCTTCTCTATTGCAATAGTTCCTAAATAAAAGGGCCCTTCACCACTTTAACTTTTGTCTGGCTCTGGTTTTGACACAGAGCAGTCTGTAAATGGCATATGTTGCCTCAGGAAGACATCCATCTACAGAATAGTTCAAGGAGAGGCTAAGAAATGAAGGTAATCATACAGGTTGAACCTGATCTCCTGACTCTGATATTCTTGGATTCTATCATAGAGCTAATGTCAACATTCTATTAGTTATTAGTCTTTTTCTTGTAGCTCAAATACAGTCACTTTTCTGATAAGTTCTTAAAACTAAATTGGAGCTTGTCTGTATTTATTTGCAATAACTTAGATGTGCAATTAGTTATTCAGGGAAGAAATTCATTTTATTTTCCAAACTTATTATCCTGGTGAATCTCATTTTGACACTAAAAAGAGCTGCCCTAACTTGGATGATGTTGTCTTTGATTATATACTGCAGGAAGCAGCATCCTTCAAATCCAAGATCCTGGCCTTTTTAGGAAACCTCAGATCCCTAAATAAAATGTCTAATATGGCACACACTGTGAAATAATAAGCCAGCATCTCTTCCCGAGTATAGTATAATTCAGATTTGTCACTAGTCCATAATGCTAGCCTTCTCTCACATTCCCATACTCCCTTTGCTGACTTATTTGCTTATCTCTAAGATATTGTGTCCCAATTTGGAACACTTCCTCTGCTCTACATCTTAGGAGGCTGAACCATGCAACTAAACTTCCCAGTCTCCCTCGAAAACTGCTTGGTAGGTTTGACCATCAGGAGGCACTGCTGGAATATTGAAAAACTAAAGATTATAAGGTAGAAGGAGGAAAGAAAACAGGCTCATTCTCTCTCTCCAACCCATTTTTGACTTAGATGGTGTTTACAGCAGTGGCTGATCTCTTCTGAGGTCCTAGCTCCTGCCTATCTGCCCTTCCCATGGTTACTGCTCCTACTGGCTGCCAGGCCCCTGGGGAGTCCTATACCTACACCGTCTCCTGATTTGGTTCCCCCAGTCCTGTTTCTGCTAGTTAGATTTCCTCTCTGTTCCCTTTACTCTGTGTGTGTGTGTCTGTGTGTGTGGGGGGGTGGGGGGTTGGGGTGTGTGTGTGTGTGTGTGTATCTGTAAAAGGGAACATCATGTCCCCTCTATTTTTTTTACTTTTTTTTTTTCTTTTCTCTTGCAACTAGTTCACTTATATTGAATTCTGTTAAATTTACCTCTGTGGTTCTATTTTCCTCATTGGACCTGCTAAGACCCCATTCTCTAATTTAACAGAGGTTTTCTATAATTCTAAAGTGTGGGTTTACAAAGCAGGAGGCATCACAATCCTAGATTTTAACCTCTACTGCAAAGTGGTAGTCATCAAGACAGCATGGTATTGGCACAAGAACAGACACATAGACCAATGCAATAGAATAGAGAACCCAGAAATGGACCCACAAGCATATGGCCAACTAATCTTTAACAAAGCAGGAAAGAGTATCCAACAGAAAAAAGACAGCCGCTTTAACAAATGGTGGAGAACTGGACAGCAACATGCAGAAGAATGAAATTAGACCACTTCCTTACACCACTCACAAAAATAAACTCTAAATGGATGAAGGACCTGAATGTGAGACAGAAAACCATCAAAATCCTAGAGGAGAAAGCAGGAAAAAACCTCTTTGACCTGAGCTGCAGCAATTTCCTACATGACACATCTCCAAAGGTGAGGGAATTTAAAGCAAAAATGAACTATTGGGACCTCATCAAGATAAAAAGCTTCTGCACGGCAAAGGAAACAACCAACAAAACTAATAGACGACCGACGGAATGGGAAAGGATAATTGCAAATGACATATCGGCTAAAGGACTAGTATCTAAAATCTTTAAAGAACTTACCAAACTCCACACCTGAAAAATAGATAATCCAGTGAAGAAATGGGCAGAAGATACGAAGACACTTCTCCAAAGAGGACATTCAGATGGCCAACAGACGCATGAAACGATGCTCAAAGTCACTCATTAACAGGGAAACACAAATCAAAACCACACTGAGATACCACCTTACAACGGTTAGAGTGGCTAAAATGAATAAATCAGAAACTATAGATGCTGGCGAGGATGTGGAGAAGCAGGCACCCTCCTACACTGTTGGTGGGAATGCAAACTAGTGCAGCCACTCTGGAAAACAGTGTGGAGGTTCCTCAAAAAAATGAAAATAGAGCTACCCTATGACCCAACTGCTAGGAATCTACCCAAGAGACACAGGAGTGCTGATGCATAGGAGCACATGTACCCCAATGTTCATAGCAGCACTTTGACAATAGCTAAATTATAGAAAGAGACCAAGTGTCCAACAACTGACGAATGGATAAAGAAGATGTGGTACATATATACAATGGACTACTACGTGGCAATGAGAAAAAATGAAATCTGGCCATGTGTAGCAACATGGATGGAACCGGAGGGTGTGATGTTAAGTGAAATAAGTCAGTCAGAAAAAGACAGATACCATATGTTTTCATGCATAGGTGGATTTTGAGAGAATTAGCAAAAACCATGGAGGAGGGGAAGAGGGGAAAGGAAAAAAAGACACAGAAAGGGAGGGAGACAAAATATAAGAGACTCTCAAAGACTAAGAACAAACTGAGGGGTGAGGGAGGGGGGAGAGTGGGTGATGGGCATTAAAGAGGGCACTTGTTGGGATAAACACTGGGTGTTATATGGAAAACAATTTGAAAAGAAATTATTTAAATAAAAAAATAAATAAAAATAAAAAATAAATTAAAAAATAAAGTGTGGGTTTAAAAAGGAAGTAGAAATCATCAGAAGAAGCTGTATCAATTTAAAGAAAACTGTTTCTTCACTTGGTCTAAGTCTTAAGTGATGACTTTTATAGCCTCCTCTCTTCCTCACCATCTAGTTTAAAGTCCCTCTCCTCAACACAAAAGTGGCCATTGCATCATCTTGTACTCAAACAATGATTATACCTTCAAGTGTCAGAGATTTCATTTTGGATTCTTATTATACTTTAAATCCAATTAAATTAATATAAATCCTTCAATAACAAAGTCTATTTGGAAAATCACTCATAGGAATTCCTTTATCTCTTTTATTTTATTTTCTACTCTTATTTTTTTCTTCCTGTCTATTGCCTTTTTCTCTTTTCCCCCAAGGAAATAAAAGACATGATCAGAGCAACATTTAACCAGCCCACCAACATGACCTCTATCTTTCTTTGTGTCATAAGAGGGAGCTGTTGCCATAGCAACTCTGGAGGAGACATTCTTGACTTCCTAGATTGCAATCTCCAAAAAGAACTGTCTTTCAGATCTTATCCATCCTCTGGTGGGAGGCTTTATATTGTTTTATATAGAATTTCTTTCTTTAATGTGAGACCCATACTTGAAGGACAACGATTATGGATTGTCCCCAGACCAGAGGCATTTATCAGATGAGAACTATTCACCTACAGACCATTTTGTGCTCAATTGCTTCTCATTCTGCTAATACCAGGACCATTTTGACAATCATCAGTTACTAAGCCTTTTATATGTAAAGTGCTGAGAGTGGCGTCTCCAAAGCCTTCCTCCTGAAATAAATGGTATTATCTTACCATTTTCTTATCTCTTGACCATTGCTCCTTTCTGCTTTCTATTTTCCACTTTATATTTTAATATTAGCCTCCTGTTCCCATCAACTCAACTCTCTGACCTGAAGTATATAATCCATCAACCCCTCTGTCAAGCACAACTGTATGCAGTAAAGAGGACTGGATATTGCTGAAGTCAAAGGTCACCAACATTGGGAGTGAAGAAATCAAGAAGAAGGGGACAATCCATATCATGGCAGACAAATTAGAGCAACTTCTGTTTTGCACATACCCGACCCTTCCTCTCAGACTACTACTTTTTTTAGGAGCCAGAAAGAAGTAAGAAGGAAAGGACAGAACCTTCTTTAATGCAACATTGTCTTGGTGTTGGCCTCCCTGGCCAGTTGTAAATCCTACATATAGTATGCAATGGCCTCATATCCCATCCCCTGCTCAGTTCCTGCCCTGTTGTCTCTTTCTTCCTTTTGCTTTGAACTGGGAGCTGAGAGGTGATAGCAGTAAGTACCAGAACCTTTCTGAGTCCTTTGCATACATTTTCTCCTCTCACCTTCAACAAAGCCCATCATGTTACTGATGAGGGCAAGTAACTGGCCTGAGGTCTTTCAAGGAGAAAGTTGCAGAAGGAGAATTTGAATTCCAGACAGTCTGATCCAAAGATTCTTTTCTATATAACACATTAAATTCCCAAAGGAGACAATCTGAAACACAGTATGAAAAGTCTGTTTATGCATCTAATTTCCCACTGGCCTATGTGGAAGGGAAAATTCATGTTCATTTCTGTAGCCTCCATGCCTGGCACATCTTATATACTCAGTAAGCATTTGTTGAAAGATGAAAGAATTTATTAATTAATACCCATCTCTCTCTTTTATCCTGAACTCAAATTACTGCCAAAACCTTTAACAAAGACTTTTTCCTCTATTCTTGATCACCCATAACTGAGTTTCCACAACCAGCACAATTAATTTGATGCTATTGCTTTAAAATTGCTAAATAGCTCCCATTAAAAGGATAAAGTGCCAATTTCTCTTCCCTTGTCTATCCCCAAGTTTTATCTCTTCCTCCTCTATCCCATACCAGACAAATTACCCTTCACTCACTTGCTGAATTATTAAGGGAGTCTGAACTGTTGGCAGCTTCCCTGTAATTCTTATGTTGCAACTCTATCCCCTACCCAATGTGATGGTATAAGGAGGTGAGGCTTTGATGAGATAATTAGGACTGGAGGAGGTCATGAGATTGGAGCCCTTGTAGATGGGATTAGTGTCCTTGTAAGAGTCATAGGAGAGCTTGTTTCCTCTCTGCTTTCCATTATGGACAGGTTGGCAGTCTACCACGCAGAAGAGAGCCTTCACCGGAATGCAACATTGCTGGCACCCTAATCTCAGACTCCAGGCTACAGAACTGTGAGACATAAATGTATGTGGTTTATAAGCCATCCAGTCTATAATACTTTATGATAGAAGTCAAACTGATTTAGACACCCTCCTCTAAGAATTAGCTCAAGGAACACCTCCTTGGGATTCATCAGTTTCCTGAAGACCCATGATTTCAGCACCTTACACAAATATCCGCTACAGAAATTGTTGTATTTTGATTTCACTATCTACTGCCTCACTGTTTGTATATTTGCTAAAGACTAAAAAACCATGCCTTTTCATCTCCATATCTTTAGGACGTAGTATAGTGTCTGCTACTGTGAGCCTAAAGAAATCAATATTTGTCCAAAATAAGGAGGAAAGAAGGGAAGGAGGGAGGGATAACTCTTAATTTGGTTGAGAAGAGAAACCTATGGGAATGGTCATGCAGTGAAGGCATTTTGGTCTCTGAGGCAAGGTGGGCAAGAAAGTTGTGAGGGCTGGAACACTGTCTGACATAACCAACCCAAGGACTATATGATAATAACAATGATTAAGAAGGTAGAAAATTAGGGAAGACAAGAGTCAACAAGATAAATTTCTATATCTAACTTTATCTCAAACTGTCCCTGTCTGGAAGATTCATCACCAAACTCAATAGTGTGGCAATGTTTCTTAAATCATTAAATTTATTGTGTGTTTCTCTTCAAGTCAAAATATTTTGAGATACAAGATCATGCTTGTTGCAAAAAGTGTGATATTATCTTGTCAGCCGGTTTTTCTCACTGCCACTAATCAAAGAACTAAACCACATATGTCTTAGGATATAAAGCATAGAATATATTAGATTTAAAGAAAATCAGAAAATTTTAAATTTTTTAAATTTATTTTTGAGAGAGAGAATATTAGCAGGGGAAACGCAGAGAGAGAGGGGGACAGAGGATCTGAAGCAGGATATGCACAGACAATGCAGAGCTTGAACTCACAAACTGTGAGATCATGCATGACCTGAGTGGAAGTTGGATGCTGAACCAACTAAGCCACCCAGATGCCCCAAGAAAATCAGAAATCAAAACACTTGGGGGAATAGGAATTGTATTTTACCAATTGTAAAAGGCCTGGCTCACGTTACTATCTCTCATTTGTCTAACATTAAGATAAAATGCAGATTACATTAGCAAAAATCTGGTTATATTTAGTAAATAAAAGAAAACAAACTTGTAACAATGTAGTAAAAGCAGCTTACCAGGTGAAATCCAGGCTCTGAGACATTTTTCAAGACTAACATTTTGAAATCAATAATAAGGGCTAGAAAATGTCATAAATATACATTTTTCAACTCCAAAGAAAGTATAAAGAATATTCAATATCATGAAGAGTTTATTACTACAAATTGGATAATAAATGTCTTTGGTCTTTATCAATATTATAATTTTGACATTTTTATATGGATATTATTTACATTGGAGGCATTAACACCAGGCTTTCCTGTCTCTTGGTGTTCTGGTTTTTTACTTATTTGTTTGTTTGGGGTATTAATTAGAGCATTTGGTATAGCAGAAGGTACAGTTGTTGGTTAAATGATGATTACAATCATGTATTAAGAATCTACCATGTTTCAGTCAATTTCGCAATACCACCTCTGATCTTCATAACAATTCTTACAGGGAATTATTGTTAGTGTCTCTCTATTATAGATGAGGAAATCAAGGATTCAAATAGACTAAGTAACTAACTTTCCCAGGGTTTCAGAGCTCTTAAGAAAGATTTGGAGCTTGGACTCCGTGTAATTCCATGAGATTCCATGAGACTCTAAACCCATACTGTCCCACTGCCATTCACTCTGCAATGCCAGCACTGCTCTGAATAGAGTACAGAAGAGTGGTATATGCCCAACAATTTGTATTTGGAGAGAAAAGCCTCTTTCTATCAGAGAATTGGAACTGCAAAAGCCCATTTTGAAAATCCAAACAGGTTTTTAAAGAGGAAAGAGCACTAATGTTAAGATAAGCTATTTAAAATAATCTTTTAAAACATTATTTTTTTATTTTAATGAATATAAACAAAAAAAAATAATGAAAGAGATCAAATATGTTACCCTAGACTAAGCACAATAAGTGCCCTTTTATAATTAGACCACCTAGGGGGCCCAGACAGGAATGACTGGCACCAAGCCTGCCTTGGCTACTTGTAAAATCAGGAGGGGACACGATGGTCTTTTTGAAGTGTCAACTTGGCTAGGCTACAGTCCTCAGTTTTTCAATTAAACACTAGTCTAGGTATTGCTGATTAAAGTCTACAATTAGTTGACTTTAAACAAAGAATATTATCCTAGATAATCTGGGTGGCACTGATTCAATCAGTGGAAGGCTATAAGAGGAGGGCTGCTCAGGTTCCATGCCCAAAGCTATCATACTTGGTAGTTTTCTTACATCTTCTTCATGTTATAGTGGAAATTGTCTCTAGGTCTCATAATCCTAAATAAATACCACTAACTTCTCTCATGAGAGACTGTTAAATCCATTATGCTGATTAGCCACACACTCATTTCATCTATGAAAACTGATTTCTAACTTTCGTAATGCTCATTAGCCAAATGTCTAGAGAGAGTAGCCACTCTGATTAAATGCTAATTTGCCACCCTCCCCCTTGGACACAGCTTAAACTAACATAAAACACACAACAACATGGAGGTATTTTGAAGTAAATAGCAAACATCATAACAAATAACATAATCAAATATCTAAAAGGAAACCAGGTTTTCCCTAAACTATTGTGCCATTTTGGTGTCTTGCGGGTTGTAACACCCATCATGAGCCAGAAAACTAGTTCGACTAAGCCTGTCTATACCTAATCATTTCTTGAAAAAGAAGAAAATTCTCCTTCTGGACCTTGATGTGCTGAGATAAGCAAGGACAACACAAGTCTCTTCCTCTGAACAAGTTCAGATTATAATTTTGGTGGAGTTTTTCTTATTAAAAATGTGAAAAATTGAACTTGCACTCTTTGAGAGAATCCCTTAAAATAATAACTTTCATATGAGAATACATAAACCACTGGAAAATTATTAAATTAAATACATTTCACATTCTTAGAGAAACACATATATTTAGGTTCTTCAAAACATATGGTTAGTGTGACAACCTTCAACCATCAGAAATATGAATATCTAGAGAAAAGACGAGAACTATAGAGTGTCTTTTTTGATTCTAAATGCAAAAATGAATTGATAAAGGAGTGCCAAGTGGATACCCTACATTCTTCATCAAATGCCTAATTTCTTATCTTTGCAAAAGCAAACCTCCACAGTTGCAGGGGGTTATTCATCAGGCAGAGTGCACAGAATGGGTTTCATTTGGCCAAATGTCTATGAAGCATAATGTTAAATCACGAGCTTGAGCACCAAGGAGTAAGGCTTGGTTCTCCTCCATGCTTCACTCTCTTTTAATCTGCCCATAAAGCATATAACGGGAACCAATTTGCTTGTGAAATTCTTTAGGGAGAATGGCACAGACCTTGCTGGTCATTACTTTCACCAGTCTCAAGAAGACAGTATGCACAATATGCAAAGGTCCTTGAAGATCTGTTTGCCAGTTTATTTAATTGACATTTATTGAGCATCTTCTATCTGGCAAAGTCAGGACTAATAGGCATGAGCTCAAGCAGGTGGAAGACTAATTCTAGCTACCTTCAAGGATTTCACAGTCAACTGGGGAAGATAAACACAAAATGGCATTAAACCAAATGAAGAAGCACATTAGATAAACATACACAAAGGATATTTGTGAAGACAAGGCAAAATAGTGCTGGAAAAATGATACTTTCTACCCTAGGTTAAAGACAATCATCCAAGAAACATGGATCTGAGTTCCCAAATCTGCATTTGTCACCTTTTTATCTCTCACACCCAGCACAAATGCCCTAAGGCAAATTCTCGAGAATTGTCAAAGTATTAAGCCATCATATTTCTCTAATGCATCAAAAACCTCCATGATCTTGGGGACAATAACATCAATTAATTAGAATAAACCTTCATAGACCAATTCTCACCAAGGAATAAATTAGTAATATGATAGTGATTAGAAAGTATTAAAACAGAAGCAGTTTAAAACTCAATGGGATACAATTGTAATTTAGGAAATATTGGTTACCACACAGGCTGGTAGTTTAAAACAAAATATATACTGAATATCTATAATTCATTTTCTCCCAAAGTGTGACACACATCCTTCTTGATATACCCCTGATGGTGCTTGAAATTATTTCAGGTGTCAAATAGAAAACACTCTTATTTTAATAGGTACATGTATGTGTATACATCTCTGCAGTTACTTATCTGTAATTATATTGGAAGTGTAACTAACATATTATGATACTAGCCTATATACATAGAAACACATTTTAATGATACTAATGTTGTATTTTTTAAGGAAATAAAACTGAGAGACTGAGGGAGTGAGGGAATAAAAAAAGAAAAAAAACTGAGAGACTGACTATACAAATGGAAACCACATAGAAAAATAAAATTCTGACCCACAGTCTATAGCAACCATCCCAGGAAGCCAAACCATTATCTACAGTAACTAGTCCAAGAAGCCAACATACTGTCTGCAAGTTGATCGCTCTCTCTATCAATCAGCCCAGAGAGCCAAACAATAACCCCTGTAAACAATGGGCACAAAATGGTCAGAACTTTATTATTAACTGAGAGCTTCCCTAGTGTTTGCCCCTGTTTCCAACTTAAGACCAACCAATCAATCACATAGGATGTCCTACTTCCATTAGCCCACCAACAGCTTCCCTGTGCAACTAGCCTCCAAGCACGGCATACCTGAAGGTTTCCATTTCTTCCGCTTTCCCATTGCCCTCCCTGCCTTTGAGTCTCTGCCAAACACAAGTATTGGTGGCTGACTCCCTTGCTGTAGTGAGCTCAGAATAGTCTGCTTGCTCTCATTTGGGTGGTCTTCATTTATTTCCACAAAACAAAAGTCTCCTTCTAAAATAAATGCACTTAAGTGTGAAAAAGGAATTTAATTAAATAAAATCAAATTGAATAATAGTACAGATGGTATATGAATATTACAAAAACTATCACAGTGATATACAAATGAAGTAAGTTTAAAAGCTGCATTCTGTACAAAGCTTATGCTGCATGTTAAGCTAAGCACAAAAAACTAGCATTGCTATGACAAGAATACATTGGGCATGCTCCCCCTTTAGACCTTTGCACCATTTGTTTCCTCTACTTGGCATGATTTCTCACACGGCCACAAGATATGCCCCTCTCCTCTTTGGGTCACTGTTCAAATGTCTTCCTGGTGAGTGCTTCACTTGACCATTTTGCTTTTATTAGCAAAACCCTCTATTCTATCTTTCCCTCCTACACACCCACTCCCACAGTCCTCACCATCTTTCAGGTTTTATTTTAACCATAACACTTATCATCACCCAGTATGCTATGTATTGTATTTCTTTGTTATAGTTTATACTCCATATTAAAAGGTAATCCCCTAAAGGCAAGGATTTTTTTCCTCTTCTTTTTCTTTTCCCCTCAATGCTGAATCCTCAATACATAAAATAGTGCCTGTCACTAGGAATGTCTTCAAGAAATATTTATTAATTGAATGCAAGCAGGAAGGAACATCATCAGCTTTGGAATCAGCAGACCTCAAGCTCAATTTCAACTGTGTCACCTACTAGCTGTGGTAGACATAAAGATGTGCCACTCAGATTCACTTCCAGCGGTGACATGTCGCCTCACCTTTCAGCTCCTTTAGGGTTTGCCTAAGCTGCAAAGAAACATCTTACTCAAGGACATACCCTGAAAAGATAGCCAACACCCTGTGACTTCAAAGTTTCAGCAATTTCAGCCCAACAGGAGATACTGATGGGTGGGATGTGCTCCAGGGCGCCCCTGGTGTTGGCCATAGCTTAGTCAAGCCAGTATCACACATCAATTTCTCCCTCTGCCCAATCCTGCTTCTTTCCAATTTCCCTCCCTTCCATGGGTTCTAATCCTAAATAAATACCCTGCACAGCAAATTCCATCCCAGCATTTGCTTCCTGAGAACCAACTTGCAACGCTAGCTAGGTATGCAAGAGTTTAACCAGTAACATCAACTAGGATTCTAACTTTCCTCAGCTTCCTTCTTCTCTAAATTTCTCAAGGAGGATCTGAATACTTGTGACATATTGTTAGCAGCCAACCCAGAAGTAGCTCATACTTCTCAAGGCATCTACATACGTCTGCGGATCTATGTGGGCAGGACCTACGAATCATTTAGTGTAACACAGACTCCAGAGATAAAGTCTGAGCAGACCCCAAGGATCATGCGTGCATGGCTCTAATTAAAGCTCTCCTTCTACACAGTAAAATAAAGGATCTTTTCCCTGCTGCTATTTATCTTCCTTCCCAGCTGCTACACTCAATATAAAAATATTTGTTTTTATTCACAACGTCTGTTTCCAGGTTACAATCCCCACAGTTTCGCTCATGACTTTACAGCTAACAGCTCAGATCCTGACTTAGGACTCTCTAAATAAAAAAGAGAGTACTGATAACAATAATTACAGCAACTAATCCTTGGCTCTCTAGTGGATCCCACCCATTAATAATGCCATAGGCACCAGGCTATTGCACTGTAGTCACATGTTTCCTATACATAGTTAGCTAGATTGACCTGGGAAGCAAATTACTGACCAACAATTGGATGAGTGCAATATACACTCAGTACAGATTTCTGCCAGGTTCAATCCAATGATGAGGAAAAAGAGACTCAAAACCCTAATATACAAAAGCATCACTAAAAACATAAGTTTCTCTATTAAAGGAGATGATTGGATTTTAAATATTCAATGGGTGTTAAGCTAAATAGAAAAAGGAAAGTTCAGAGAGCATTTTTTAATTAAAATCAAATTATATGGGTGATGACTTTACAAATAAATTGATTATGTGGTATATTACAGCTGTTCTCTTTTCACTGAGTTGAAAAAGAATCTAAATGAATTACAAAAGTCCAAAAAAATGAAATCTCACAATAGAAATAAAAAGAAAAGAAAAGAAAAAGAGGCAAAATTACTTAGAAAAAAACCACTGTCCCTTATCACCCCTCTTTCCTCTTTTGTGCTCTGTATGTATTTGGAGAGCCTCATAAGGTTAACTACAGTGTTAAATATTTTATGAGAAAGTAGCAGGAAACAGTTATTCCACAATTTATGTGGGCAGACAGCCTCAATGCCCAACTTAGGGACACTCCCATAGCAATTAACCCATTTACATGAATGGGAAGAATGCCCTTGGCATTGTCATCACTCCTTCATTGAAAGTCGCTATCATCCATTCATCCCTAAGTCAGAGAAACTCCTGTTCAGGTACAATCCAAATGGCAGCAGCTGCTTGCCCAATGCAGTCCTCACGTGACACATAGTCACACAGCACGAGCAGGGTAATTGTTTCCATGTGGGTGATGTGGCTTAACTCTCTAGGGAAGTAGCTCAAAAGAAGTAGTACCCCAATCCATGAAGGATTCGTCATGGTATCCCAAGACAAGTGGCTTTTCCATTTTGAAAGCTGTGAGACAGGCCAACTGGCATACAACAGCAAAGGGACAAAGGCATAAGGAGTCCACAAAGAGCCCAAAACAAATACATCCGAAGATCCACTTACTACCAAGAGGCACGGAAGACCAAGGTATTTAATCAAAATGTAATTTTGGAAAAAGCACAGAGTCTTTGTCAAGGAAGTCATAACAGCTTTCTAAATGCTTAGTTAAGGCAGAGACAGATGGTAAAGAAGAGAGCCTGATCTTAATGGCATAGGAGAAATACTAGATTTTCTATCCAGCTCCCTTTTCCCACATGGGAGCAATAATGTTCATTTTGTAAAAGGAGAATTATAGTGTTTTTGCGATTTAATGCATTTATCTTCAGATCCTCAGAATCTGTGATTTTCAAGCTAAAGATGCTAACCTACTAGTGGATCATGAAATCAATTAAGCATATTTTAAATAGTAGAAAAGGATAGGATAGGATAGGATAGAAGATATCAGAATGCATCACACTTAGGTATCATTTTAGAACATTGTTTCAGTTATAAGTATGCAGGTATGTATGTTCTGCAAGTATATAAAGTGTGTGCCTGTGTATTGGGGGATGGCATAAAATGTTATTTATTACCCTGGGTCTTGGGGGAAAGAATTGAAAGCCACTATTCCAACATATCAGGGCCTGGATTTCATTTTCACAGCCTTCAGATACAGCCCATCAAAAAGCTGACTGAAAGCCCGTTGTGGACTGCACACCTTACAAGGCACAGTGCAGGAAAGGCCTGTGACCAAGTCATGGAAGACATGATTCCCGATGCTTTACTTTCACTAGAAGAAGGAGGGGGTTCTCCTGAAGGAGGGAAGGCAGTGGCTGAGAGAAAGGCGGAGGAGGAAGAGGAGGAAGAGATGGGAGAACATTTCTATAGGCACCAAACACTCCCCATGACACACTTGATACTTCAGATACATTGTTACTTGCTAACATCCATTTTAACACCCAGTGGCCTTGTACAAACACTTCCTTCTAGTTAAAATGCCTAATAGCACATTCGAAACTGAGGCAACGTCAGGACTTCTAAAATTCATCTGATTTTTGGCCATGTATCTATATGAAGGAGAAAGAAATTCTACATTTGTACTCTGAGCAGAGAAGAAGTCTTTAACCCCTTAAGAATTCAGAAGTTAATGAACTTGATGGGGGGGGAAATTGTATCTTTATTGGTACAAATATTTGATTGGTTATTTAGCATGTACTTCCATTATGAATGTAGGCAACAAACCACAGCAAACGAAGAATATCTGTGACTTTGTCGACAATAGAAATCATGGATATTTTCATAGTATATTATAGTTATTGCAGATATCCAAAAACATTGTTTATATTTATTGCTACTACAAAACTAGGGTAGTTATTAGATTTCCTGCTATATTTTGTTAGTTAATGTGTCACTAAAGAAGAATAAAAACTGTAATTTTTAAAATTGGTAACTGTATTTTGATGTAATTTGTTTCCTTTGTAACCATAGGTATTTTATTTCATGTATTTTATAGCATTATTCTACAGGCTTCTACAGACTACCAAACGGGTCCATGGTATAAAAATGGTTATATGACTAAAGACACTAAAGAGCAATGCAGAAAGTAACATAATTATAATCCAGAACAATCAGTCACAGAGGCTGAATTAGAGTAAGTTATTGGAGCTATTTATATTATAAACACCTGAACTACCTAGAAGTTCTTAAGAACACCTCCCAATTCTCCCCACTGCCAAGGCTAATGGAAGACCATGGATAAGAAACCAACATTTAGCGTAACCTTGGCTACCACAGACAGAGCTCCTGGAACTCAGGCTGTAGGAACAGGGACACATTAGTTCTGGGAAACAAGCTTGCATCCTGGTTGGCACCTATGGCCACTAATTTGCTACTTCCGCAGAGCAAAGTCTCCAACGACAGTAGCTATGATGAACCTGTAAACTGTCCCCTGATACCTAGCAAACTACAGTCTGTATGGGCAGATCTGGGGTCTGCCAAGACTTCAGACTTAGGGGATACCCTCAGCCATGTAACAGGCACTGTGTTTCACATATAATCATATAATCCTCTAAGTTTATCCTATAAAGAAGATTCTATAATTGTAACTTCCATTTCATATCTTGAAGAAACTGAGGTTTAGAAGTTACTTAGTTGCCCAGGATCACAAAGCTATCCAGAGGAAGAATCAGACACCAATCCCTGCCACCTACTCCAGTCCTTGCACTTTTTTTTTTATTGAAGTATAGTTGATACGCAATATTACATTAGTTTCAAGTGTACAACATAGTGATTTGACAACTCTATACATTATGCTATGAGTAGCACCACAAGTATAGGTACCATCTGTTACCATACAACCCTATTATAATACCATTGGCTACATTGCCTATGCTGTACCTTTCATCCCCATGCCTTATTCATTCCATAATTGAAAGCCTGTAACTTCGAAGCCCCTTCATCCATTTTTCCCATCCCCCTTAACCTCCTCTCCTTTGGCAACTACCAGTTTGTTCTCTGTGTTTATGGATCCATTTCTGCTTTTTGTTGTTGTTTGTTTCTTCATTTGTTTTGTTATTCCGATTCCACTTAGAAGTGAAATCACATGGCATTTGTCTTTCTTTCACTTATTTCACTTAGCATTGTATCTTCTGGATTCATCCATGTTGTCACAAATGGCAAAAATCTCATTCCTTTTATGGCTGAGTAATATTCCATTGTGTGTATATACCACATCTTTATCCATGCATCTATTGGTGGACACATAGGTTGCTTCCATACCTTGACTATTGTAAATAATGCTGCAATAAACACAGAAGTGCATACGTATTTTTGAGTTCATGTTTTCATTTTCTTTGGGTAAGTACCGAGTAGTGAAATTACTGAGCCATGTGGTATTTCTATTTTTAATATTTTGAGGAGTCTTCATACTGTTTTCCACAGTGGCTGCACCAGTTTACATTCTTACCAACAGTGCACAAGGTTTCCTTTTCCCCACATCTTTGTCAACGCTTGTTCTTTCTTGCCTTTTTGATACCAGGCATTTGAGTGGTATGAGGTAATATCACATTGTGTTTTTGACTTGCATTTCTCTGATTATTATGAGTTGTACAAGTTCTTTACATATTCTTGGAAATTAACCCCTTGTCAGATATGTCAGTTGCAAATATATTCTCCCATTCAGTAGGTTGTTTTTTTTTGCTTTGCTGGTTTCCTGCATTGTGCAAAAGTTTTTTATTGTATTTTGGTGCAGTAGTTTCTTTTTGCCTTTTTTTCCCTTGCCTGAGGAGACAGATCTAGAAAACTGTTACTAAGGCTGATCAGATCCTGAACTTTCCATCCCTTTGCTAAAGCATCCACTCCCCAACTTCAGCAGAGAAGGGATTCAGAGAAGTAAAACTGTGTCTCTATTTAATATAGCCATAGACACTACAAACCATAGTCACACTGGAAAATCAGGATATTAGTTGGGTTGGGCTCCAACGAAATGCCATGGAAACTATTCCTCAAAGGAGGCAGAGATCTTGGAGAGAGAGGATCAAGGGAGAAGACCATCTACCCAAGAATATTCTCTCCAGTATGTGTTGGGGCTGGGGACAGAGACATAGAAATATAGGAACAGGCACTAATGAGTGCAAAGAGAGGTCCCAGCACTGTTCCTTCTGATCCTTTCAGTGGTCTTTCCTGGGCCTCACATAGTTTCCTCATATACAGACACTGAGTGGAACCCTATTGATCTCTGCACGGCTCTGTTTTCTGGTACCTCTTCTTGGGGACTTTCACTGCCTTTATCTCTCTGGATTTTCAGCCCCATTTCCTCAGCTTGGCAAGTCTGCCAGGCTCATCTGGATTCACCCTCTCTGTGCCACAGCCTGAAAACTCTCCACACAGCAAGCTGGGACAAACATAGGGGTCACCTTATTTGTTTTTCATCTCTCACAAACCACTTTTCTTCACTGCCTAATGACTAATACCATAAAAATCATTGTTTCATATATTTTCTCTAACTTATTTTGGGCCAGAGGATTAATCTTAATTTAAATTCTTCAGTCCAATTTCCTACTGAATACCATTGAAAATTGTTTCCTATGATTTTACTATAATCTTTACTAAAGATGAATTTTTAAAACTAAGGTTTAAAAGACTTTATTTCCTTATCCCAACATTAAAACTCCATTATCTAAGATGACCTAAGAGAATGTCCAACATAGTAGGAATTAAGAAACCGTAGCAGGCAGATGGGGAATATACACAGCAGGTAATTTTTGCATCCTTGAATCAATCACAAAATAGGTTAAAGTAGGATGGTGAAGGAAGGAAGGAAGGAAAGAGGGAGGAAGGGAGGGAGGAAGGGAGGAAGGGAGGAAGGAAGGAAGGAAGGAAGGAAGGAAGAATGGAAGGAAGGATGGAAGGAAGAAAGAAGAGAGAGAGAGAGAGGAAGGGTGGGAGGGAGGGAGAAGGAAGGAAGGGGGGAGGGAAACTGATTCCAGAAGGAATACCCAGTCCCTAACCACTTGCATATGTGCTGAGTCATGCAGCCCCTCTTTCCTTTTCAAGTCACTGGGGTCCTATCAGTAGAACTTACTTACCAGGGATGCTGAGAAGATTACTCAGGGTCAATTAATCCAGCGGTTTCAAAAACTATTATATTCTTACCATATTATGAAAATTACCCAGAAACCACACTAATGATGCACTGTTGAGTTCAGAAAATGAGAATGTCAACAAACAACATAAAAATGAAAGATACTGCTATACAAAATGTATCGCCTCCATTCATTCTGCCAGGCAAAGTTGAGTTCCTCTCGTTCAGGACAGACTGCTTTGTGGCATACCAGCACGGTATATATTTTATGGGTAGCAATAAAGTCTTATTAGTATAAACTCGCATTACAGCTAATGATGCTCAAATCTCTTTCGAAGTCGGTGAGGTTGCCTTGCTTTGGCAGGAGTTGGCGGGAAGAGAGAAGAATTCAGGAAGGTAAACCATGCCATCACGCCTGGTTCGCGGTCCCAGAGCCCACTCTCTTCACCATTGCTGCCACTTAGCCTCGGATCCTTTCTCTCTCTAGCCTCCAGGTGAAAGATTCTCGAAGTGTGGCTCCACTCGGGAGGCTCAGCAGCATCAAGGAATTTGTTAGAAACGCAAATTCTCGGGGCGCCTTGGGTGGTTCAGTCGGTTAAGCGGCCTGACTTAGGCTCAGGTCATGATCCCGTGGTCTGTGAGTTCGAGCCCCGCGTCGGGCTCTGTGCTGGTGTCTCAGAGCCTGGAGCCCGCTTCAGATTCTGTCTCCCTCTTTCTCTGCCCCTCCCCCACTCAAGCTTTGTCTCTCCTGCTCTCGAAAATAAATAAAAACATTAAAAAAATAAAAAAAGAATACCTTAAAAAAAAACGCAAATTCTCAAGCCCGTTCCCCAAAAATTCCGGGAATGGGCTCCGCAATCTGCATTTCGCGACGCCCTCCGGGGGTCCTGACGCACACCAGGATCTGAGCACCGCTGCTCTGCCGCGTTCTCTTGCACTTGCGCGTTACATTACAGAAAGCCGGCTCTCTTGTCCCTTGGTTTGTTTGCTTGTTTATTGTCTGTCTCAGTCTGTTCAGGCTGCTAGGAGAAAATACCACAGACCGAGTACTTCATCAGCAACAGAAATTTATTTCTCACCGCGCTGGAGGCTGGAAGTCCAAGATCAGAGTGCCAGCACAGTCCAAGCCTGGTGAGAACTCTCTTCTGGGTTGCAGGATGCTGACTTCCCAGTGTGTCCTCACACAGAAGGAGCGGTAAGAGAGCACTCTTAAATCTCTTTCATAAGGACTTTATTAATCATCGCATTCATGAGGGTGGTCCTCATGACCTCTTTGCCTCCCAAAGTCCCTACTCGGTCACCTAGGGAGTTAGTTTCAACATATGAATGGAGGGTGGGGCACACTCAAACCATAGCCTTACCTTTCTTCCACTCTGGTATATATTAGAAATACCTGTGGTGCCATTTGATACCCTGTGCCCAGAATGAGACCAAATAAATACAAATCAGGGGAAGGAAACGGGCATCTGTATGTTTACACTTTCCCAGAAGATTCCCAGCCATTGTGTAGAACCACCATCCGGACAAGGCCTGACCTCCAGCAGGATGTAGTTAAGTGGTTCTGCCCAGTACTCTGATTGGCATTTAACTTCCCAGTTCTGATAAGTGGGCTCCTGCCTCCCTCCTCCATACAGGCCCCAGTTTCATTCACCTGTTGTGGTAAATGGGCTTCTGCTAATATGTCTGTCTTGTTCCTCTGACAGAGCTGTAGTCCCATGGGAAGAAGTGTACTGTGTGAGACAGTGTGTGGACTTTGGGGCCAAATACAGTTGGTCAAATACATTGAATCCTGGCTCTTTCACTTTCCACCTGTGTGACATTTGCCAAAATACTAAGAGAGTAAAAAAATTACCTGAAATTCAACTACCTTGAGATAACCGTGAAATTTTTATCAGCAGCCTTAATGTCAATGACCACCATTTCTTTATGCATGCGTCTACAAAGGTACACATACACACATATGAAATTCTACATAAATGAAACTCTGTAACACATGTTGTTTTATTAGTGCGGGGATATTCTCTTTTTTTTATTCCCTTTTTTTTCCCCTCATTCCATCCTTAACACTCTACTTCTTCTCTCTCTCTCCACCAGGAAATTATTGTTCACAACCTAGTGTGATCTTAATTCCTTGTCCATGTTCACATAAGCATTTGGAATTTACTATATATTAAATATTAATATACAAATATATTTTAAAATATACAGGTATCTACAATAAATATACATTTTATATAATATATAAATATATTCCATTTCGTACTTAAATTCCATTTCCTCCCTTCAAGCAACTAGTACAAATAACTAACATATTCTTTTTATTGGTTACATACTATTGTATCCTATAAATTATGTATCTATATTCATGTATATGTTTCAAATGTATATTAATATATATTTATAAGCATAGTCATATGTATATTCATATTACTATACTAACTTACTTCCAGAAAATTGTTGCAATAAACACTCATAAGGGCAGGTTGTATATACCTGTATCCTTACACACTGGAGCTCTATCTATCTTACACACTGGAGTAAGATTGGCAAGTAAAATTATATATATATTTTTGCCAGTTGTAGATACTACCAGATTACTTTCCAAGAAGGCTGTAACAACTCACATACCCAGGAACAATACAGGAGAGTGCTCTTCCTCACATCCTTGCCAGCGTGGTGTTACCAGTCTTTTTAATTTTTACCAATTCAATCAATGGTTGCAAAATGAGAACTCATTGGTTAATTTGCATTTCCCTGATTACCACTAAGGTTTAAAAACTCTTCCATATGAGGGGCGGCTGGGAGGCTCAGTCAGTTAAGCTTCCAACTCTTGATTTTAGCTCAAGTCATGATTTCACAGTTCATGGGATCTTGCTGCTGGCATCTGTATGTTTACAGAATCTGCCTGAGACTCTCTCTCCCTCTCTCTCTGACCTTTCCCTACTCACGTGCACACTTTCTCTCTCTCAAAATAAATAAATATAACATTAAAAAATAAAAATAAATTAATAATAAAATAAATAAACTCTTTCACATGTTTATTAGTCCATTTGGAGTTCCTCTTCTATGAACTACTTATTCACAACTTTTAAAAGTTCTTCTATTGAAGTGTTTGTCATTTGTTATAAGAGTCCTTTGGCAATTATAGATATTTATCTTTTGTCCATCTTATAGAATGCATATTTTTCACAGTGCCTCATTTGTCTTTTAATTTCATATATGAAACTTTTGTCCTACAACTTTATATATAATAATATGTCTACCTTTCTTTTTTTTAAGTTTATTTTTTTTTGAGAGAGAGAGAGAGAGACAGAGCGTGAGTGGAGGAGGGGCAAGAGAGAGAGGGAGACACAGAATCTAAACCAGGTTCCAGGCTCTGAGTTGTCAGCACGGAGCCTGATGTGGGGCTCAAACCCACAGATCCTGAGATCATGACCTGAGCTGAAGTTGGAAGCTTAACCAGCTGAGCCATCCAGGCGCCCCATGTCTCCCTTTTTAAACTGCATTTTGACTTTGATTTCATGGTTAAAATATCTCCCTAAAATGGATTTTACTAATTTTCATATAAGATTTTTATTTTTTAAAAATCAGTAGGGGTGACTAGGTGGCTTGGTTGGTCAAGCAATCAACTCTTGATTTCAACTCCGGTCATGATCCCAGTGTCGTGGGATGGAGGCCTGCTTTGAGCTCCATGATGAGCATGGAGTCTGCTTAAGACTCTCTTTCTCTCTCTCTTTCTCTCTCTCTCTCTCTCTCTCTCTCTCTCTCTCTCCCCCCTCCCTCCCTCTGCCCCTCTACCCTCCTTGTTCTCTCTCTCTCTCTCTAAAAGCAAAATTGTAAAATATCAGTAGTTGACGCAGCTGGTATTGATTTTTATGTATTAGATAAAGTAAGAGGTGTTAAGCAAATGCTGTTAGTATCTCCTCTTTCCCTCCACATCTTTAGAAACTTTCTATGTGCCCTGGCAGATTTCCAGCTGCCGAGGTCGAAAATTCTATGCCTAAAAGCTTTTTAGCAGATGTACAAAAGGCCATTAGATCCACACTCCCCAGCCCAAAGTGCTGGCAAATTAATACTATCACCACCTTCACCCAGCAATCCTCCTCTACTGATAACTCTCCAGAGTTGGGTAGAAATACCCAATTCCCTTGACCAAAGCCAGCTATATAGTTGCAGGGTCCAGTACAAAATAAAAATTCAAGGCTCAGGCTCAGGGTATGAAAATAGATTCTAAATTCCTTAATTTTTAGTCTTTATTCTTTAATAATAAACATCTTTGAGATTATATACATTTTCCTCTGTGTACAGGTTTGGCTATATTCCATGGATTTTTGGGATTCACATTCTTTTTATCATTTTTAATGTAGTCTACAATCAGAGGGTTATGTAAGAGTGTATTTCTTTTTTTAAATATTTTATTTTTTTCTTAAGTAGGCTCCACATCCAATACAGGGCTCAGACTCATGACCCCAGTTGGAAGAGTCACATGCTCCACTGACTGGATGAGCCAGGCATCCCAACAGTGTATTTCTTAATTTTCAAGGTTTAAATTCTTTGTCTCTTTACTTATTTTTATTTTATTAAATTATGGTCAGAAATAGGGCCAACAAAGCCCTGCATTATTAAATGAGTAAAAGTTAAGGAATCAAATGAGAAAGTGATAGCCCTAAATATAAAGTAAGGACTCAATATATGATTATGAGGAGATGGCAGAAAACAGAAGAAGGAAAAATGTCTGCTTTGCATTACTTCCACCTCAAAGCATTTAATATTTGAAACCCAGGCTGTGGCTGGGGCCTTGTAACCTACTGACAGATTTCTGGAGGAATGACAGCATAATGCCTGACTGGACTTTAGAATTCTTCAGACCTAGGGTCTTCATTCTTGAGTTGCCTTTATTTTTCATGCAGTCACTATTCAGAGGTAGTTTAACTTAGTGGAAAGGAGCTCAGGTTCTGAGGTCAGAGTGACTGGCTTCAAATCCTGACCCTGTCTTTACTGAGTATATGTCATTTCTTGACGATTTATTCAACCTATGTCTTAGTTTCCTTTTCTGAAATGCAGGGGTAACAATATCACTCCTTCATAAAGTTAAAATAAGACTATAATGAAATAATATGTTAGTCAGAAATCTAAATCAAGAAACAGAAAGGGGGCCCATAAAATTGCTGATTTTAGGCATAGATGGATCTAGAAGATCAGAGAGGGTGGTCAGGCCCTCTCTCCACCTGTTGCATCTGATTCTCTGAGCACTAAACTCCTTTCTCTTACTATAGAAGAGTTTCCCTCATCCCTACCTAGGAAATATAACAACTACAGGCTCAGATTATTACAAATTTAAAACCCAGTAAAAAATAAATATTATCTTTCTTCAAGAATTTCTATGAAAATCCCAAGGAGGAAATTTAATTTACTCTTCATGGATCACATGTGCACCTTTTAAGATTCATTAACAAAATTAGATCCTGTTTAATATGCCCATACCTGTGGCTGAACGAGTGGGGAAAAAACATCTCGACTGTGAGAGGAGCACCTCCCCAAAGGAAAATTACCAAAAAAAGGAGAGAAAAGAGCCAATAAAAACAAACAAAAAAAGAGACCCCCATTATAATTTGTAAAACAGCACAGTAGTTACGTATAGTAAGGATTAATCCACATTGTCTCTTATCATTACCACATATTGAAACTGCCTGATGGTACTGGATACCATATAATACCTGTGGCCTCAGATTTCATTTTTTTCTAGTACCAGAACTAAGGGTGTTCTCCTGCCCATGGCCACCCTACCATTGGATCAGTTTTTAGTTCTGAGTCTCTTGCAAGCAATTGAGTAATTAAGTTGTCGAAAAGCAGGTGCACTGCTTTTTCAAACAATGCTATCAGTGGTAATTTTTTTTTAATTTCTAATATGCACTCCCTCCTTGAAGTGATTCATTAATATTAGGCTTAATTATCAAAATGTAATTTACTTCGGTCTATATTGATACTGGTGTTGTCCTTCCAAAATGGTGTTGTCCTTCTGCCATAAAGAACTAGGAAGCTGAGCAGAAATAGAAGAAACAAACGTTTTTAAACATTGGAAATAAGTAGCACAGGACAGATATCTTTTTTAAAAAGAGGCCAATAGGATAAGCACTCCAGTCATCACCCTGGCCTTCTACCTGAGAGTACTTTTCTGATCATGACAGAAAGGAAAAACCTAAAAGGATCATAGTGGTCATGCTAAATTACAAACTGATACAACAGAGTTTGAATTTGAAAAGAATAACATAGCTGAAATGTTTGGGACAGATTATGGTATAGGACGGAGTACCTCAAAGAAAGTACTAGAGAATCTGTATAGCAATCCTCTTCAGTCTGTTGTTGAATAGAAACTCATCAAGTCGGGGAAAGAACTACCGTGAAGCCATGAGTGAAACAATTTCTACAGCTTACCCAGAACTGAGAGATGGTCAGTTCCAATCTGCTAGAGTGGAGAACCTTCTGGAACATGTGGCACATAAAGAAATCACTGAAACGTCATGACTTGGTACCAAGACACCCCGAACCCACAGTAAAGACTACTCTAGACATACCTAAAAACTTTAAAACAAAATTGGAAAGGACAAGGCAAATCTACCCGTCACTTAATTTCCTAGTAAAATAAAGTTTTATGTTCTTTAAAGAAAGAGAAAATCCAAATACTCAACACTAATATTCGCAATGTCCTGAATCTAATAAAAAATTATTGGGGAAAGGAGAAAGGGTAACCCAAGGGTTAAAGTGTAACCCAAAACAAAAAGAAAATCGGTAATTAATAACAGACCAAAAGTAGCAGAGATGATGAAATTATCAGGCAAAGATATTAAAACAGCTATTTAAAATATGTACAAGAATATTTTAAATTATCACCACAATAAGAAGAGAAATGGAAATTGTGGAGTGCCTAGATGGCTCAGTAAGGCCGCCAGACTCTTGATTTCAGCTCGGGTCATGATTTCACAGTTCATGAGTTCGAGACCCACATTGGGCTCTGTGCTGACAGTGCAGAGCATGCTTGGGATTCTCTCTCTCCCCCTCTCTCTCTGCCTCTTCCTCACTCATGCATGCTCTCTGTTTCTCTCAAATTAAATACATAAAATTTTAAAAATAGAAAGAGAAATGGAAATTATTATAAAAGAGGCCCAAACAGAACTTCTATATAAGGAAAATATAATTTCTAGGAAAAAATTCACTGGATGTCCTTAAAAGTAGAGTAGATACCACAGAAGATCAGTGACTTGAGGACATAAAGAATAGAAAATATCCAAAATAAAGAGAGTAAAAATGTTTTTTTAATTGACAAAACTTCAGTGAGATATGGGACAATAGCAAGCAGCCCAACATGCATGCAATTGGAGTCCTACAAAGAGAAAAGAAAAAGGAGCAGAAGAAATATTTAATGAATAGTAACAAAACTTTTCCAATGCTGATGAAAATTATCTACATACTTCAGATCCAAGAAACTTATAACCATAAGCAGATAAAAACAAAGGAAAATATCAAGGCATATTATAATCAAATTACTGAAAATCAGAGACCAAAAGAGGCTTTAAAAGTAGCTGGGGGAAAAGACATCACATTGTCCACCTTAAATATACACTTTTTTTAAAGAATTAGAATATTGGATTGTTTTCCTTTAGGGTTTTTTTTCTGTATTATTGAAATATAATTGACATAACATTGTATAAGTTTAAGATGATGATTTGATACATATATATATATTGAGAAATGATTACTTTGGTAAGCTTAGTTAACACATCCATCACAACACATAGTTGCAATTTTTTGTGTATGTGGTGTATACAATTTTAACCTGTCAATTATACTTCAATAAAGCTGAGAGGACAAAGGCAGTAGAAAAGGGGCAAGCAACATGGAGAAACAAAGAAAAGAGTGACACGGACTTCATCTGAAAATATGCAAGAAAGAAGATAATGTAATAACAAATTTAGAGTGATGAAAAAACAAAAACGAACAAAACCATGTCAACGTGCATTCTGTATCCAATGAGAATATCCTTCAAAAATAAAGGAGAAATAAAAACATTTCATTTTCATGCAAATAAAACCAGAAGAAAATATTAAGTCAGCATCTGCACTACAAGAAGGGTTTGGGTGGTAGGGGAATGATACCATGTGGAAACATGATGTAAAAAAGCTATAGAGTGCTGAGAATGATAAATATATGAACAAAAACAAAATTTACATTTCTCATTTTTAATTGAGATACAATTGATATATACCATTATAAAAACTTTAAGTATACAATATATTTTGATATATTATATTGAAAATATTATATTATATTATTATTATAATATATTTTTCTAATTTTTTAGTTTATAAAAGCTTACTGACTTTAGTAGCAATAATTATAACAAATACTATAACAATACTATAACGAATTACTGTATAGTTTATAATACATATAGAAGAGAAATGTAACAAAACAATAACACAAAGGCTGGAAGCAGGGAAGTTAAATTATACCTTTGTGAGGTTCTTACATCATATGTGACATGATATATTATTGAAGGTAAAGTGTGATAACTTCAAAACATCATAAATCTTAGGTACATACTATTACTATAAGTAACTACTAAAAAAAAAAGTAGAACAAAGAAGTACAGCTAATAAGCCAATAGTGGAGGTAAAATGGAATGCTAGAAAACATTTGATAATCCAAAAGAAGTTAGGAAAAGAAGATACAAGAAAAAAAAGGTAGAATGGGTAAAAAAGAATGGTAATAAGAATAAAGACTTATACCCAACCATACTGACAAACATAATAAATGTAAATGGTTGAACACTCCATTAAAAGGCAGAGATTGTCCATCAGGTTTTTAAAAAGCAAAATTAAAACTTACATTTTCTATAATTAGCTCATTTTAAATATGAAGATACAAGTTAAAAGTAATAAGATCATAAATTATATACTACTTTACCCTAATCATGAGAAAATTAGAGTGATTCCATTAGCATCAGCAAATTGGGCTTTAAGACACAAAATAAAAGATAAAGAGGGTTGCTTCATAATGATTAAAGGGTTAATTTATCAAGAAGGAACAATGACTCTAAATGTGTCTGCACATAACTGTAGACCTTCAAAATACATAGAACAAAACTGACAGAACTGACAGGAGGAATAGATAAGTCTATAATTATAATCGAAAATCTCAACACTCTTGTCTCATATTTGATAAAACAAGTATAAAGAAAATCAGCAATACAAAAATTTTGAACAAAACTATTAAGCAATTTGGTTTAATTGATGGCTGAAGAACACTACACCCAACAATTGCAGAGCAGGTATTCTTTTAAAATACCCATGATAGGGGCACCTGACTGATTCAGTTGGAAGGGTGTGTGACTCTTAATCTGAGAGTCATGAGTTAAAGCCCCACGCTGTGGGTAAAGATTACTAAAAAAATAAATAAACTTAAAAAATAATAAAGAACACATGACAGATCACCAAAATGGCCATAGATAGGTCATGAAACAAACCTCACTAAACTTGGAAGGTAAAGTCACTAAACTTTACCAGGTATGTTTTCCAATCACAGAATTAAATTTTAAAAACGCACTACATAAAACACCCAACAAATTAAGAATAGAAGGAAACTCCCTCAACATAAAGGCATTTATGAGAAAAAAACTATAGCTAACATTATACTTACTGATAAAAGACTAAAATCTTTCCCCTCTAAGATCAGGAAAAGACAAGGCTTCCCAATTTGCCAATTCTATTCGACATCATACTGGAAGCTTTAATCTGAATGATTTTTCCTCCAAAAAGAAATAAAAGGCATCCAATGTGGGAATTAACAAGTAAAGTTATCTCTGTGCACACATGACATACAAAAAATCTTAAGGAATTCACAAAAAAACCAAGAGAGTTAATAAAATTCATCAAAGTTGCAGGGTACTGATTAACATGCAAAAATCAGTTGTATTTCTATATAATAAACAATCCAAAAAGGAAATTAAGAAAATTCCATTTATAATAGCATCAAAAATATTAATGCTTTAGAATAAATTTAATCAATAAGTTGCAAGACTTGCCCACTAGAAACTACAAAACGTTACTGGAAGAAATTAAGGAAAACTTAAATAAATGGAAAGACAGTTGTGTTCATGGACTGGAAGACTTAATCTTATTAAGATGACAATACCTAAAGCTATCTACAGATCCAATGCAATCCTTATTGAAATCCCAATGGTTTTTTTGGGACAAAAATAAAAAGCATATCCTGCCTACGGCTACAGTAATAAAAGCATAATGATGCTGGCATAACAACGGTCATATACACCAACGAAATAGAATTGAGACTCCAGAAATAAACTAATATACCTGTGGCCAATTGATTTTCAACTGAGATTCCAAGACCATTAATTGCAGAAAGAATAGTCTTTTCAACAAGAACATATGGTAAATCTTAATAACTAAAGATTTGTCAACAGAATCTTCATTATGACACCAAAAGTACAAGCAACACAAGAAAAAAAATGATAAATTGAACTTAAACAAAATTAAAAGCTTTTGTGCATCCAAAGACATTACCAATAAAGTAAAAAAAAAAAAACAATCCATAGAATGGGAGAAAATATTTACAAATCATATATCTCATAAGGGTTTAGTATCAAAACTATATAAAGGACTCTTACAACCCAACAACAGACAACCCCAATTTTAAAATGAGCTAAAGACTTAAATAAATGTTTTTCCCAGGAAGATACATAAATGGCCAACAGATACATGAAAAGATGTCTGATATCATTAGTCAACAGAATTCACAAACCTTTAGATAGACTAACCAAGGAAGAAAGAGAAAGGATCCAGTATAAATGAATGTATATATGAAAGTACAAGTGAAAAAGAGGATATTACAGCTGATATGATAGAAAGTCAAAGGATTATAAGAGGGTACTATGAACAGCTATATGCTAACAATCTGGACAAATTAGGAAAAATGAAAAAATTTCCTAGACACATACAATTTACCAAAACTGTATCAGGAAGAAACAGAAAATCTGCATAGATCAATGACTAGAAAAGAGATTGAATCTGTAATAAAAAAAAATCTCTCAATGTAGAAAAGTCCAGGACTACATGGCTTCACTGGTGAATTTTACCAAATATTTAAAGAAGAATTAATGATAATCCTTCTCAAACTCTTCTGAAAAATTTAAGAAGAGGGAACACTCCTAAACTCATTTTAAAGGCCAACATTATCCTGGTCAAAAAACTAGAAAAGAACACTACTAGAAAACTATCAGCAAACATCCCTGATAAACATAGATGCAGAAATTCTCAATCAAATACTAGTAGACTAGTAGAATTCAGCAGCACATTAAAAGTATCATATACTATTATCAAGTGGGATTTATTCTTGGAATGCAAGAATGGTTCAACTATTATAAATCAATCAATGTGATATATCACATTAATAGAATAAAAGAAAAGAATCATATGATCATCTCAATAACAAAGAAAAGGCATTTGAAAAATTCAACATCCATTCATAATTAAAATCTCTTAACAAATTAAGCATAGAAAAAAATATCCAACATAAGAAGGCCATGTATGACAAGCCCAAACTAACATTATACCCAATGGTGAAAAATTGAAAGATTTTCCTCTAAGATCAGGAATAAGACAATGGTGCCAACTCTCATCACTCTTATTTACATAGTACTAATAGTCCCACCTAGAGCAATCAGGCAAGAAAAAGAAGTAAAAGCTATCAGAATCAAAAAGAAAGAAGTAAAACTGTCTCCGTTTGCCAATGACATAATTTTACATATAGAAAATCCTAAAGACTCAACCAAAAAACTCACCAATGAATTCAGTAGAGTTACAGATACAAAATTAACATAAAAAAATCAGTAGCATTTCTAAACACAGTGAACTTTCTTAAAAAGAAATAAATCAACCCCATTTACAATAGCATGAAAAACAATAAAATACTTTGGACTAAATTTAACTAAGGAGGTAAAAGATCTCTATTCTGAAAACTGTAAGAAACTGATGAAAGAAAGTGAAGAAGAACAAATAAATGGAAAGACATCCTGTGTTCAAGGACTGAAAGAATTAACATTGATAAAATCAATCACTAGATAAAAGCCATCTCTAGGTTCAATGCAATCTCTATCAAAATTCCAATTGCATTTTTTAAGGAGGATGAAATAAACTCCTAAAATTTATATAGAAGCATAAAACAGCCCAAATAGCCAAAGAAATTCTGAGAAAGAAGAACAAAGGAGGAAGCATCATATTTCCTGATTTCAAGTAACACTATAAAGCTATAATCATCAAAACAGTATAGTATCAAATAGGTCAATGAAACAGAATCAAGAGCCCAGAACTAAAACCAGGCATATACGGTCCACTAATATTTGACAAGAAAGCCAAGAATACTCAATGGAAAAAGACAGTATTTTTAATAAATGGTGATGAGATAATTAGATATTCACAAGTAAAAGAATAAAACTAGAGTCATAACTTATACTACTCACAAAAACTAACTAGAAATAAGTCAAAAATTTAAATCTAATACCTGAAACCCTGAAATTGCTAGAAGAAAATATAAAACTAAAGCTCTATGGCAATAATTTTTTGGATATGATAATAAAGGATAAGCAACAAAATGAAAAATAAAGTAAGACTACATCAAACTAAAAAGCTCTGTACACCAAAAGAAACCATCAACAAAGTGAAAAACAACCTACAGAACAGGAAAAAATATTTGCAACCATACATTGGATATGAAATTAATATCTAAAATATATAAATAGCTCATACAACTCAATTGCAAAAAGTCAGATAAGCCAATTAAAAACGAGCAAAGGACATGAATAGACATTTCTGCAAGAAGATATACAAAAGGCTAACAGGTACATTAAAAGATGCTCAACATCACTAGTCATTAGGGAAATGCAAATTAAAACCAAACTGAGATATCACCTCATTTCTCCTAGAATGGCCATCACCAAAAAGACAAAAAATAACAAATTCTGACATGGATGTGGAGAAAAGGGAATCTTGTGCATTGTTGGTGGGATTGTGAATTGGTGCAGCTGCTATGGAAAGCAGTATGGAGAATCCTGAAAAACTTAAAAATAGAACTTCCATATGATCCAGCAATTCTACACTGAGAATATATCCAAAGGAAATAAAAACACTAAACTCAAAAAGACGTCTGTAACACCATTTCATAGCAGCATTATCTACAATAGCTTAGACATGGAAACAACTAAATATTTCAATGGATGAGTAAATAAAAAAGTTGTAGTATATATATTCAATGGAATATTATTCAACCTTAAAAAGGAGGAAATAATATTATTTTTCACAACATGGATAGACCTTGAAATCATTGTGCTAAGTGATATAAGTCAGACAGAGAAAGACAAATACTATGTGATCTCACTTATATGTGGGGGACAAAATCTCACAGAAAAAGAGGTCAGACTTGTGTTATCAGAGGCAGAGGGTGGGGAAGAAGGAAATTGGAGGAAGGTGCTCAAAAGACGCAAACTTCCAGTTATAAGATAAATAGATAGCAGGGAAAGAATGTACAGCATGGTAACCATAGCTAACATCGCTGCATAGAAAGCTATTAAGAGAGTAAATCCTATGAGTTCTCTTCACAATGAGAATTTTTTCCCCTTTCGCCTTTTTTCCTTTCTTTTCTTTGTATTGTGTCAATAGGAGAAGATGGATGTTAGCTGAGCCTATTGTGGTCATCATTTCACAATATGTGTATATAGAACCATCATGCTGTATGCCTTAAACTTAAACAGTGATGCATGTCAATTATTTCTCAATAAAGTTGCAAGAAAAAACTTATAATCCAGGGAAAATTTGGTTTCTTCTCCTTAGTTTAGACCAAGCATCTTTAAACATCAGCTAATATGATTCCAGTCATTAATTAAACCCCGTGTAAATGAATTTTTTCTATAAATCATTGAGGATCTATTTCTTTACTTTGCTTATCGCTAAAAGTATTTATTTCACTCTAATTTATCCATTGCTACAAAAAAGGACAATATCTGAAATATCATTATGTCCATATGAACAATGTGTATTGTAGAATTTATTTTTCTATTATCAATAAGTACCATTTTTTCCATTTACTCAGGATTTGGCTTTGATGTTTTATAGCATGCTTATAAAGATCAGGTCTCAGACCCCCAAAATGGTTAATTTTATATTATATGAATTTTTATTCAATAATGAAACCAATCAATAGCAAAAAAAATCTAAAATTCTCAACTATTTGGAAATTAAACAAAATACCTGTAAATAACTCTTGAGTCAAAGAAGAACTCAATGGGAAATACTACATTTTAACTGAAAATAAAAACATGGCATATCAGAACTTATGAGATGCATTTACAGAGTGCTAATGATAATATTTATACATTCGAATACTTATATTAAAAAAAGAATAGGGGCACCTCACTGGCTCAGTCCGTAGCACATGTGACTCTTGATCTCAGGGTCATGAGTTCAAGGCCCACACATGGCATGAAGCCTACTTAAAAAAAAAAGTCTACACTAATGATCTAAATTTCTAGTTTAAGAAGCAAAGATAAGACAAATATATAAAATCCAGAGTAAGAATTTTTTTAATTATAAACATAAAAATGCAAATTCATAAAATAAAAAAAGAGACCATCACTGAGATCATAAGCTTGTTATTTGAAAAATTGAATGAAGTTTATAAAGTTCTAGCTAGTCTAATCATGAAAAAAAAGAATACATAAATTATCACTAAGAATGAAAGAAGGGACAGTAATAGAGATCCTCCAAATATTACAAAAATACTAAGAGGTTATCATGAGCACTTTCATGCTAGTAAATTTCACTATTTTGAGGAAATGGACATTTAAAAAAGATATTAGCAACTGTATTTTACAAAATTGGTACAATAATTCTTACTCCATATGATCTTTCAGAACTTACCTCTCCCCTGTCAAGAGATGGAGTCTACGTCTCATACTCTTGAACCTCAGCAGGGCTTTACAACAGCTTCTACTAACAGCATACAACAGAGACAGCACTAGATAACTTCAGAAGCTAGGTCATAAAAGTGAATACAGGTTCAACCTGACTCCATCCAAATTTAAAAGTTGTCTTCTTCAAAAGTAGCATTCATAGGGGCACCTGGGTGGCACAATCCGTTAAGCATCTGACTTCAGCTGAGGTCATGATCTCATGGTTCATGACTTTCAGCCTCACATAGGGCTCTGTGCTGACAGCTTAGAACCTGGAGCCTGCTTAGGATTCTATGTCTCCCTCTCTCTCTGCCCCTCCCCCAGTCATGCTCTCTCGCTCTCTCTCAAATAAATAAGCATTTAAAAACCTAAAAAAACAAAAACAAAAACAAAAAAAAACCAAAAATAGCATTAATAAAATAAAAAGACAAGATATGAACTGGGCAAAAATATTTGCAATATAGAAAGTTGACGAAGGATTTGTATCCAGAATATTTAGAGAACTCTTTCAACATAATAAGACAACTCAAAAAAATGGGCAAAAGATTAGAATAGACACTACATAAAATAAAATACACAAATAACTAATTAGCTTACGAAGGCATGCTTAGAAAAGGATATTGTATTATTCCATTTATATGAAATTCTAGTACAGGCAAAACTAATCTGTGATTTCAGAAAGCAGACAAGTGGTTGACAAAGGCCAAGAGTTGCAAAGGCACTTGAGTGCAGAGTGGCATGAGTAAACTTTTTCAGAGGATGAATATTTTCTTTATTTTGAATGCAAATAATTGTACACTTGAAAGTGGTGCTCCACTATTCTCTTGTTCTGATAATTTCTCTTAATAAATCTGTTGAACGTTTACATCACTGAAGTAGTTTAAAAGTGAAATTTAGGAATTTGATGTTTAACTTTTAAAACCTAGTAAACTATTATAATGTTAACATATAGCATTTCCTACATATAAATCAAGTTTCAGAATATCTGAGGTAACTTTTAGTGCAAAATCTGTATTTTCCCATAAAATTAAAAAAAAAAAAACAATTCTCTACAAAGAAATCAAATGCTTTAACTGTGTTCTTATACATCCGTGATTCGTCCTTCCTGATTCTTCATAACCTAAATAAGAAGCTGAAGACAAAGAACAACTTTCTACACTGAGCCATGAAACATGTTTGGTGTCTTCCCCTGATGCTGCAGTACTTCAGATCCCAGAGTAATTGAAGGAATGACACCCACGGTGGTTTTTCATCATGTTCATGCACCACGAACTACAAATACTAGTTAAATCTACTCTTTTTTCCTCTCTCCCACTTTCTTAGAACTTTCCTAGTAGTGCCGATTATGAAACAGTCAGGCCTTACATCAAACTCAGAAGTTAGAGAAAAAAGGTGCAATGACTTGAGAGCGGCAGTTTCTGAATAGGTGGTTATTTCTATTATTAAATGGAGGGACACCAAAAAGAATGGATGTCATTAAACATGTTTCTGAGTATTGAAAAGATCAGTGTATTACTTTATTGAAATAATAATAATAATAATATCTAACTCTAATAACGGTACTTATTATGAGGAAGGCATTATTCTAAGTAATTTCTGTACACTAACTCATGTTAACTCTCACAATAACCACGGAAGGCATTTCTTATCCCTATTTACAGACAAGCAAACTGAGGCACAGAGAAATTAAGTAATTTTCCCAAGGTTGTATACCTAATAAACAGCATAGTTGGAATTTACACCCAGATAGTGTGGTCCAAAATCTGAGCCTTTATTCTATGTCACCTCTCAATGTTTATTGAACCAGAATTTGACCGCTATTAAAAGCAAGGGTCTAGACTCTGACTTGTGCGATTCTGACAAAGAGTTCTAGATTACTTTTCTGGCCCATTTCATATATTTAGTATGTATGAACAAAATACATCTTAATCTATATCTATACACACAAACACATTAGGAAAAATATATATACACACATACATACCTATGTATATACCGTATAAGTGACCCAAAAACATAGGAAGAAATCAAGATAAGAGGTTAATGATGATAGACAATAACCACACAGTTTACTCAAGAGTTCATGCTACACATCCTAAAAGATCTATTCCTTCTCTCATCTTCCATTGCACTTTCTTTCTACCATACCCATGATACATCCCATATACTTTACTTAGAACCATAGTTATTTGTCTATTTCTCTTCATGCCTTTACTGCAGTATAAACTGGGGCCATGTCTAAGACATGTAACCTAGTTCATTGACTTTCATATAACAGCTGCTAATAAATGTTTGCTGATTTTTTCCTCTGATATTCATAGGCCTGATGCAGCAGAAGTCTATCTAAAAACAAAACTCACTGCCAACAGAAGTCAGTACAGGAAGGCAAACAGATGAGTTCAAGAGTCCAAGGATCCTCTCCTCACTCTAGTCATGATCATACAGGAGTAGAAAGAGCAGAAGTAGATCTTGATTTCCTCCTGCCTCTGCCATAAACCATGTGACCTTGGTGGAATTACATATCCTCTCTTAATGAGAATCTCTGGTATTCTCATTTAGGAAATGTGCTTTGACAATTTTAAATAAAATAAGGAATATATATGTCTTAGCATAGTACCAAGCATAAAGTAAGGACATGATAAATTTATCCCTTCTCTCACTTCTTTGTTTTATCTCTCCAGGATAGGCCTCACAAATCAAACACAGGCAAGAGTAAAATAATCTGAGTATAAGAGACAGTATGAGTGCCATGTAGGAATAAAGATGAAATGTTGCCACCTCTTCCCATAATGGATGTGAAACAGAAATCTGGAATTTTATGTGGAATTTTTCCACAGTTGGATGTTGATAGGGATGTCAAAATTATTGAAATACTGTATTGCCAATATCGTGAGGTCAAAGAAAACTTGTCTACTCTTCTTTCACATCCAAAGGCCAGTAAGTTTGCTACCCTTACTCACCTAAAAAGACAACACTACCATCTGCAACACAACCTGAATTTAGGTATGCATAAACAAATGTATCTCCGTATCTATGTGCATACCACACATTTTGGCTCTTGGGACATATTGTCAGAAACCATCTGCCTTACTTTATTTCTCTTCAAACTGATTATTTCCCAACATGATGACATGAACTTAGCTAATCCCAGCAGGGGAAATTATTATATTAAGTCTCTCCTCCATTTAGTTAGACAAGGATTCTTGAACGCAAGGTCAGAGTCATTCTGCCTCAACCATTCTCCTGTGTTTTCAACAACTGCCTTTGTGCCCAGATGGTCTGAGTCACGGCCTTCTTCAATACACATGTGCTTTGCCATTTCCTTGGATCCTTTCTTAAGAGTGGAAGTCACAAGATAAGTGACAATTTTTTAAAGGCTAATTAAGAGCCTTTCTGCATATGTCCTACTTAATTAGCTTCTGTCAACCTTGATTATACTCAAATTTTAAAAATCGCACTTTACTTATATTTATTCTGCTTGTATGAATAACGTGAAGTAACAGAAGGCAGTCATTGTTCTGTGCTTTCCCTGTGAATGACTGCTATATTGTAATAAAGGAATTATCAAAATAATATAAACGCTAACCCAGAGACTCTTTAATGTGAATATATTTCATACTGATGAACTCCTATAATTGCTGTGCATGTTTAAGGGCAGAAAGGAAATTTTTCTCTGGCATAATAGCTCCTGGCAACTGCTTTAGAATTATTTCCTAATATGAAGGTGACTAATGGGAGGGAAACTTCTCTGCTCTGTACCAGTGCTCCTCAAATTCTGGTATGTTACCACTTATCTGTAGGGCTTGTTAACTGTTCAGGTTCCCTGTCCCCACCTGAACTTGTATGACCCTTATCTTGGGTGTCCCTTCTCCTCTCTGATCCTCAGTATTCTCTCGTATAAAATGGGAATTACATTTGCATTATAGGTATTTAAGAGTTTAAAATATAATAATGAGCAAAAGTCTTAGCACAGTACCAAATATAGAGTGCCAACACAGTCCTGAAGCAGTGAGCGCCCTCCCCTGGTAATCCTGCTGCAATGGGTCTGGAACTAAGTGTATTTTGAAAAAGTCTTCCCTTGTCTCTAGACTATGATCCTCAGCCCTGGTAATTCACAGAAGTACCTGTGCCACTTTCAAACTATTAATCCTTGAATTTCACTGAATAACACTGCATGTCTAGCAACGAGCCCAAGCATTCTGAAATTTTGGAAAAAGTGATTCCAATAGTAGCCAGAGGAGAGAATCATTCACGGCACTGGTCTCCAAATATTTTTCCTCATGTACACAGTGGAAAAACTTCAGCGTGTATCTGTAGATAGAAAGACAGACAGACAGAGAGATATCTGTTTCTGAAATGTAAGCCAGTTTTACTCTACTATATATTATACACTTAGAAAATAGGCAAATATTGGGGTGCCTGGGTGGCTCAGTCCATTAAGCATCCTATTCTGGCACAGGTCATGATCTCAAGGTTCATGGGTTCAAGCCCCGCGTCGGCCTCTGTGCTGACAGCTCAGAGCCTGGAGCTTGCTTCAGATTCTGTCTCCTTCTTGCTCTGTCCCCTCCCCAACTCCCCACTCCCACCCCCGCTCATTCATACTCTGTCTCTGTCTCTCTCTCTCAAAAATGAGTAAACACTAAAAATAAAAAAAGAAAATATGCAAAGACAGAAAATTTTAAAATACAATAAAAAATTATTAAAATGTATTCATGGCATCAAAGCTCTTTTGCCATTACTTAAAAAATTATTTCTAATAAAATTCCAAAAGCTTAGTTCTTAAACGTTTGCTGACCGTGAAGATTTCATCATGCCACTAGCTACAATTTCACAGCATTGTATACACTGTTTACATCTCGGAATAGCTCAAAGCACAACTGCAAGTCAGTATATAACCATGTATCTGAAACCATACATCATTAGTGATGATGGATATAAATTCATATTTCAAAGAGTCTTCTTGATAATCCTAATCTTTTTTGCTGACTGCTTGCTAGATCTGATTAGACTGCCAATGTTTTACCTTGCTGATGAAGAGCTTACACAAGGAGTCAAAGTATTCACACAGACATTTTCTTCTTGTCCACATGTATTTGCATTATTAGCATTACTTCTAATCAGCAGGGGTTTTTTTGCAGGAATTTTTTTTTTTAGTTTATTTATTTATTTTTATTGGTGGGGAGGGGCTAAGAGAGGTAGAGAGAGTCCCAAGCAGGCTCTGTGCTGGCAGCCCAGAGACCCATGCAGGGGTCCATCTCATAAACCTTGAGAACATGACCTGGGCTGAAATCAAGAGTTGGACACTTAACCAACGGAGCCAGCCAGCGGCCCTTTATAAAAAATTTTTGAGGCCTTTGCGATGTTTACTAAGGGGGGTCTTCTTCAGGCTCTACTAAATATTCATATTTCTGGCCTATCACAGGTCACACTTGGCTTCAGATTCATTCGGAAGGATGTAGGCTAGGAGTCAGAGCTTGCCAGAGAAGAGAGCTAAGCAGAGCTAAGCATTCTTCTTCTGTCAGAGTCAGAACTTGAGCAGAACTTGAGCAGTTCTTGCTGCATTCCAGAGGGTGGGCTCTGACCTCTCTATGTGACCGCTCAGATTCAGGAGCAGGAGATCCTCCACATTGACTTGTTTCGGAATCTGTCCTGATAGTCAGTGTCTCTTGCAGCAACTCTGTAACCATAGACCTGGGATTCCCAAAGGGACATACTCAGCTCCAAGATCACCGCTTGGCCAGAGGCTATGGTGTCTCTGTTAGGAATGTATAGTTCCCCCAGTCTAGCTGCAGCCTTTCACTCAGTCATTTTTGCCAATAAGCAATGTTGCCTAGCAACCTGCATGACGTACTATCTTTATAAAAACTCTAAGGGAATCATTGGAAAGATAACAAAAGGACAAGTTCTTATTCAGAAGGAGAAAGGGTTTGGTAACCCTGTATTCACGCCATTGTGGGTATCCAATTTTGTGGTAGTTAGTTAAGTAAAAACTGAGATACAATTTTTACATTCACTTAACTGAGCACACAGCACACATCAAACCACATATTTCTAAAAGCCAGCAAACATGTGAGGGTGCCTCTGTTACCTCTGCCTTGGGGAAGCTTACAACCAAATATCTCATGTGCTTGTACACAACCAGGAAACATTTGATGCATGGACAGGACTGAGGAAGAAGTGCTATCATATTATCATATTTTCTTATTTTTTAATAGATTTTTTTAGAGAAGTGTTAGGTTCACACCTTACGAGGAAGCTACAGAGATTTCCCATATACTCTCTGCCCCATATATGTGTAGGCTCCTCCTTATCAACATCCCTCACCACAGTGGTACACTTGCTATAACTGATGAACCGACACTGACACATCAAAGTCACACAAAGTTCATAGTTTACATTAGGGTTCACTCTTGGTGTTGCAAATGCTATGAGTTTGGACGAATGTATAATGACATGTATCCCCCATTGTAATAAAAAATAAGGGCCATGAAGAACACATACAATTCTTTATTATGGGAGCCTCTGACATACATCAGCAAACCCAGTAGCATTCTCCCTCTGTGGAACAATCAAAAAAACATGGTGGATACACTTTCTTATCATTTTGGATTAAAAAAATAGATGATAGCCATATAGATGATAGATAGATGATAGACACATACATACATACATACATACATACATAGAAATACTAATATTTTGTTTCTGAATTCCATTGAGCTGCCTCCTCACACTCACTGAGGAGCCTCTCTCCTCATTGGAGACACTGTTCTTGGCCCTACAACATCTGAGCTCTGCTTACTCCAGCCTCATCCAGTCATATTTCCCCTTTTCTCTATGCACTGTCCTCAGCGCACTCTTCTTTTAGTTCTTCTAGCCAGCAATTGTCAAACTGTAACATACATATGCATCACCTGGGATTTTGTTTTGAAGATTCTGACTGAGTCTGAGAGAAGGACCAACAAGTTCTGGTGGTGCTGATACCACAGGATGAAGACTTCGTTTTGAGTAGAAAAGTCTCCAGCCCAGTGGTTCCTATCTCTGGGTCCACATCAGAATCACCTGGGGAGCTTGTGAACCAGCCGACACCTGGCTTCTGCCTCCAGCAAGACCATGCTGTTTCTCTTCCGAAAACTTCCTCATATACCCGTCCTTCTTCCCTAAGGTACTTCACACAACAACTCCCACCCCGCTGCTTCAAATCACCATTGAAATGTCACTTCCTCAGAGTAGCCTTTCCTGAGTTCTCAGCTTGGATAAGACCCCTGTCTTAGGCTGTTTGGGCTGCTTAACAAAAATACCAGTGACTAGACTATATGGCTTATAAACAGCAGAAATTTATTTCTCATAGTTCTAAATGCTGGGAAGTCTAAGATTCAGCTGCCAGCAGATTTGGTATCTGGTGAGAGCTCTTTGGGGTCTCTTTCATAGAGCACTCGCCCCATTAATGAGGGTCAAGCCCAAAGGCCCCACCTCCAAGTACTATCACATTGGGCATGATTAAGTTTCAGCATATAAGTGTGGGGGCGGGGGCAAATTTGGTCTATAGCAGCCCTCTGTCACAGTCTCTTTTACCACCCTAATCTTTACCTCATAATGTTCATCTTTACCTCATAATTGCTCATAATTTTTACTTTCTGTCAAAATTCCTTTAAGCAGGGAGCATGCCTGCCTGCTTCATTCATTGTTATATCCCCAGTGCCTAGCATTGTGCCCCACACATGCTAAGAACTGACATAATATTTATTAAGTAAATGAATCAATCTTTTAAAATACATATCTTCATGTAATGCCAAGCAAACTAAAGAAATATGAACCCTACACTTCTAAACTATATGAAAAATATATATTCTCATTATTTAGTCTCAAAAATGATACTATTAACAATACTAAAACATTAGTCAGAACTCATATATTAAGCATCTATTTTGTCAGTCAATAGATGAGGGGGGCACCTGGCTGGCTCAGTCAGTAGAGCATGTGACTCTTGATCTCAGGTTGGGTGTACAGATTACTTAAAAATAAAATCTTAAAAAAAAATAGATAATGGTAAAGAAGACATGTAAAACTCCAGACCTAACAAAGCTGGTAGTCTAGGAGGGTAGACAGATATATTAAAGGGTTTGGGGTTCCAACAAATCTGAAGAGACTAATATCAAGCATCTCTCTCTTCTCCATAGTGGGGATGAGGCTGAAAATGACAGGTGCTGCACACCAATCAAAGCTAATTTGTATACATAATTACATGCGTTAAGTTAAATAATTTCAAGTGGACTAAATGAGGTGTTATGAAGCATATAATGAGGGTCCTAAAGCTAGTCTACAGAAAGTAGGAAGCTTTTCTGGGGAAATACATTTAGATTGAGACCTAAAATAGTTTAGACAGGCAAAGGGTGAGAGGTATGGAGATTTCCAAGAGAAGGAACAGTATGTTCAAATGGTAGGATCCTAAGGAAAAAGACCTGAGTGAACAGAGTCCAACGGGCCTGGGGCAGATGTATGAGACGAAGCGGGAGAAAGAAGCAGGAAACATGTCATGCAGGAACTCGTAGAAAATTCTGAACTTTATTCTGAGTTCAATGCTGAGTCCCCGAGGAGTTTTAGGCAGGGAAATAATGTGTTTGGATGGCAGCACTGGAAGATGTTCCTGGCTCCAGCAACTCCAAATATATTGGAATAAACCAGATAAGCCTCTCCTTCTCCTAATGATTATTATTTCATTCTTATTTATTTATTCTTCTGGAGTTTTCTGAGCCATAAAATATCTCTGTCCTTTGTAAATTACTTAGTGATTCATCCTGAGCCTTAAAAAGCTTAGCTGGAGGCACTCTGATGCTTATAATCTTCATATTTTCCCAGAATCTAATCAAAAGGCCATAATTCAATCTTTGATTGTTCTCAGTAGGGCATACTACCTTAAAATATTATTTTACCCATTTTCGTAGTAATATTTTAATCAAATATTAAAGTTGCAGGAATTAAAAATATAAACATAATTATACTTCTATTTTAAAAGATACAAAAAAGGTATTTTAGTGTCTGGGAACCAATACAAATGACTATTAAGTTTGAGGGGAGAAAATGTACCTACTAATATTGACACTACAAATTTTAAAATATTTGAAGTGTTTTAGGTGATCAATGCTGTATACACCCTCCTCTCCTAAACAGAGCATGCACTTTGATTTAATCTAGATTTAGGTGTAACAAAATGAAGAAAGTCTGTTTCTTAGCAGTACAATTTTTTCCAAGGAAGATTTTTTTTTTAGATTGAGGTAATATTTATTTAACGATTTGAATGCATAGGGAGGGGAATGGTAAATGTGAGACCCTCTGCCCAAGGAGTATGCCTGCAGACAATAGGTAGTTCCTCCCTTGCTACATCTGCTTTGCATGAAACCAGTGGTTTTAAATTCCATCAAGCTCCACTGACCCCTGCTTATGAGAAATATTGGATAACATCTCCAGAAATTAAATTATTGGGTATTTCCTATCTGAAAACATTTGCGATTTGGTAAAATGCCCTAAAAGTACTATAAATAGGGTTGCCTATTTATAGGTTGTGCGATAGAGGGACAATACTTAGGACACCCTTACACTAAAAAATTATTCATTGTTTATCTGAAATTTACATTTAACTGGTCTTCCCGTATTTTTATTTGCTAAACCTGACAACCGTAATTATAGAAGAACAATAGCATAATAGTTATTTGAACATACAACTGCTCAGCCTGGACACAATAGGACACAATAATGAGGTGGGTCAGATGCTTGCGCCCATGATGGAATTACTGTGATTGGAATAGCTACAAATGCACTGCTTTGGTAGGTCACTGGCCGTTCAAATAACTGTAAGTATTACAGCTGTTAACGATGTGATTTTCTGAAATGATAAACATCGTTTTAGAAATTTTAAGACAAAACAAGCCACCAACTTCTTTTTATTTACACAGTAGCTGCATTCCTGAAAAATCCGGTGTATATTAAAACCATGCCAAACACACATGCATACACATGGTAGGTGAGCCGTAGGTTCAGATAATGACAAACAGAATTTCTCACTTATTTGCATATCCAGCAGGACACTCAAGAGTCATGGAAGACATGGCACAATTCTTTGTTGTGTTGGACTTTGCTACACATTGTAGGACATTTAGCTTCTTTGGCTCCAACTCATCAAAGCTGGTAGTTCCCTCCCTCCACAGTAACAATGTCAAAATACCCCCACAGATTTCTCATAATGGAGAGTAGCAATCTCATGGAAACTACCAATTAAAATCATACATAAAGAGAGAATGAGGAGAGATTTTTTTCTAGGACAAAGGAGGGAAGAATTTGAGGAAAGAACATAGATGAGTAATTTAAATTTGATCAACTTTTTTTTCTTGATACATCATAAAACTACTGGTTGGCCTACAAAACCTTTGGTAAAATGTCCATTTCTCTGTTTCTGACAGTTTGGAGTGGGGAGGAGAAAGTAGGCTCTGAACATATATTCCCTCTCCCTCTTCTAGGACTCGCAACCCATGGTAGGGGAGGAAGGTTGAGGAGGCAGAGGTCATGGGAGGCTACTTGTCAGTATTAGGAAGGGGTTTCCCACCTTGCTCTCTGCTGGGTAGTGCTGAAGACCTTAGCTTTAGTTGCTGCATAAAGACTGCATGTGTTTGCTTGTTTTTTTTCTTGAAATAGTGTAAAACTTCACCCTGGCCCCCTCCATAATGGATAAATCCTTTCTCTATCCCTTCTCTACTCCTGCCCCTCCTGTAATCTCTAGACCCTTCATTGAAGTCCTCTTCAACACCCTCCAAGGACCAAGGACTGGATGTCTAGGTTACTGCCTCCCCTCTGCTTCTTAGACATACTATAGCACAATTACTTCTGGAACCACATGTTCCTCCAATGGCCTCCCTTTGCCAGAAATCTCCAGGCCTCAGTGGGCACTAGTCTCTAGGTTCTTACATATCTCAAATCTCTGAGGACTAATGTCAAGAATTTCCACTTTTCCACAGTGAGGAAGAGGCTGAAAATGGCAAATTTTTCACACTGGTCTAAGCCAGTTTGGATCTTCATGGAAGATAGCTATAGTTCCTACAGTTAGAGACACGTAAGGACTGTGTAGGTCCTTCCCCTCAACCTTGCTACTACGTGGTATGCTATGAAAAATTTGCTACCTGTACTGGCAAGTATGTAAAGGACAACAAAATAGTGTTACAAAATGTTTAATAAAATCCTCACTTTTTGTCCAATCATGCATGAAAGGTTCTCTTGAAGCAGATACAATGGTATTCAGTTAGCCTTCTGGTCAGGGTCAGGTAACAAAATCTCCCATTAGGAAACTGAAAAGTCTTCTGATTTCTTTGGAATCTTACACCTAGGGGGTTGTTCCAAAAAGCACTTGAATTCTCTGAGCACTTACATTCTCTTCAAACAAGGAGGAAATTGCTGTACAATATTACTGGTCTCTTCACACATCTTGAGTATCACTGATTTCACTAGTGAAAAATTTCTAATATTCATTCGCTAATTAAGAAAGAAAACAGAAGCCAGCATGCCTTAAGAGAGTGAGTCTTGGCTTCATCAGTCTTTCGAATGCTAACTAACTACTTTCAAAGTGTGCATGCCCAGTTAGGAGAACTTCAAATGTTAACTAACCACCCATAGGATTAGTAGACTAAAACTAATTAATATGCATATATCATACTCTCTGTGATGATACAATAAGCAGACATCCTGGTTGACCTGGGAGACACCTATTTTACACCTGTTGTCCAGAGATTATAAGTAATGTCCCCTTTCAGTTTCGACAGTGTCCCAGTTTGGGCAAAAATTTCATAATCACCATATAAGGGAATTCATAGTTTCACAGTACACTCTTCAAGAACTTTCTCTCCGTACAACTCTGAAGACATTCAAGTTGTGCTTTGCAGGGTCTACAGCTCATTTAGCATTCTGGGGATAACAAAATGTCAGACTCCCTGCTTGGAGGATACCCCCAGGAAACATGACTGACTCTTGAGAAGATTGCATCCCTAGGCTTTGGAGAGGAGAGATCATTCCCCCCACAGGAAGGAAGGGAAAATTAGGAGCACCTGGGTGGTTCAGTCATTCAAGCATCTGACTCTTGATTTCAGGTTCAGGTCATGATCTCACGGTTATGAGATTGAGCTCCATGTTGGGCTCTACAATGACAGTGTGGAGCCTGCTTGGGATACTCTCTCTCTCTTTCTCTCTCTCTCTGCCCATTCTCTGTTCTCTCTCAAAATGAATGAACTTAAAAAAAAAAAAAAAGGAAGGGAAAATAAACCACTCTTATTGAATGTCCTAAAAGGACATGCCCCCTCATCTCTCCCATCCTCTTTTTAACGTTGAGTTGGGAGATATAGGGAAGGTAGATGGCCAGTGGTGCTGTTGATTCTACACTGTCCCCTGGTTGCAAGTCTGGCAGGCAGGATACTGGCCCCAACTGTTGGCAATTCTTTGTAGAATATGCTGTATTTCCCATCTTTGGTCGTCAACCCTAGACATCCCAGTTTTTTGGCCAGCAGCTCCACAACTCCTGCTCTTTCTCTAAATTCTGAGTTCAGTCACACCTTTTTGATACCCTCCGAAAATGATGAAAAACAAAACTTGGATGCAGAAGGAACTAAGAATGCAAGAAAAACAGCACTCAACATCCTCTTACACTTGCATAGACCCATGGCCCAAAATTCAAGTGAAGACATTCCAACTGGGTAGACTCATGTTCATTCCATTCCCAGGTTTCGGATGGCTGTGCACACACAGGGAGGCACCCTGGGACAACGGAGATGCAATGTCTCTCAAAACTACTGTTCAGAAAGTGGATTTGAGTCCACTCTTGGTCTCACCAGTCAACTAAGTTCCCCTCCCCACCCACCCCATCCAACTGCCTCTCTCCAACTCTCTCCCTTCAAATATCTTTTCTGTGGGAGAGTGGTGGGAGGGGGGCAGGGAGGACAAATTCACATAGGTGGCTGCAGTTTGGGCTTTAATCCCTTAGGTGAAGGTCACTGACTACCTCACAAAGGGACTCACTGACCCAATAATTCTCCTCACACAGCCTGCATTTTTTTGTACTTAGCCATCTTCAGCATTATACTTCTTCATTTGTTTTGTTGTTTTGACCACTTCAGACCTGATTTTCACCTAGAACACCTAATTCGTTCAGAGCTGCCCTAAGAATAAAACACCCGATGCCATCATTTTAGTGACAAAAGGGGCCACTATATGTCCAACTCCTTCATTTGAGAACCACTGTGATAGAACGACAAAAGAATCAGGAGCTAATATTAGAGAACTTGTGTTCAAATCTATTGATTAACTCTGTGATCATGGACAAGGTATCAATCTGTCTGAGTTTCTCTTTTTAACAATGGACAATATTTACTATACAAAATTGTTTAAAGACTTGTTAAGAGATTAAAAACACATCACAAAATTGTAAAAATAAATAAAACGTAAATGTATATGGGGGATATTTAAATATTCGCACAAAGAAATACAGCTGGTCCTCAACTTATGATAGTTTGACTTAATGATTTTTCAACTTTACAGTGGTGTAAAAATGACATGTCTTTGATAGAAACTGTACTTTAAATTTTGATCTCTTCCCAGTCAGCACTAACATGCAGTATAGTAGTCTCTCCTGGTGTTGGGCAGCAGAGTGAGCCATGGCTCCTACTCAGCCATGTGATCACGAGGGTGAACAATTGATACACTTACAACCATTCTGCACCCAGTTAACCATTCTGCTTTTCACTTCCAGTGAAGTATGTAATAACTTACATGAGATACTCAGTAGTTAATTATAAAATAATCTTTGCGTTAGATGATTTTGCCCAACTGTAGGCTAATGTGAGGATTCTGAGCACGTTTAAGGTAAGTCAGGCTAAGACTTATGATTCAGTTTGTTAAGTATATTAAATAAATTTTATTATGATATTTATGATAACTTATGATATTTTCAATGTATAACGGGCTTATTGGGACAAAACCCCATCGTAAGTTGAGGAAAATCTGTATGTAAGTTGTCTAAAGTAACAGGCTACTTAGGGTGAAAATCCAAGTCTTTTAACTCAGTAATAATAACTGATATTGTTTGATTACTGACTGTTTTAGGCATGGTGCTAAGCCCTTGATATGCACATTTAATCTCATTTATTCTTAATACCGTTATTAATATAAGGAACTAATTTAAAATGGTTAATACATTTGTTGATGCCATATATATAGTAAGCAGCAAAGACATAGTCAGATCAAGGTTTGCGTAACTAGAGAAGCCGAGCTCTCGTAGCCAAGTTAGCAGATCCTAAATTTACATATCAGGAATCAAATTAAAAATACTAAGTTACGTGATTCATCTTTAAAGTTGGAGAAACCATTGTCAGGGGTAATTAGCCTCAGTTAATGTACAAAAACACCTGGCACAGTGCCTGGAACAAAATAGCTCTTGCCTACTTCTTTCCTGTTAGTGTGGTTTACACTCTAACACCTGCAGCCATCAGGGGTGAGAGTAAGAATGAGAGGGACCACAGGTGGGGACCAGGCAAATGATGAATATGCAATAAAGTAAAAGTGGTACAAACACAGAGAATTCAGTGGCTTATCTTATGGAGGGGGTGGGTAGTTCACACATATACAAGAAACCCCAAACTCCATCAGAACAAAATTAACCTCCCCAGTGGTCATGCTTGCATAAATATAATAGCCCAGACCAATCCAGAAATTCACTACTTTTTTCTCTTAAGGCTGCCCTGGATGTTAATTTTAACCTAATTTTCTTTGTATCAACAGAGTCAGGGGTTTCAAGAAAACTATCACTCTCCATACTTGCCTCATAATTTCCCATGTTGGCCTTTCATAATTTCATAATTTATATACAGTCAACTTTAAATTAAAAACATTTCTAGGTTTCTTGCTCCACAGTAAGGAGTGTGAGAAAAGGGATAAATCCTTTTTCCAATACCGGTGAAGAACGCAAGTAAAAAGACCTCTGGTCTTGAAATGGATTAAATTAGCTGAAATAGCTTACCCTGGAAATGGCTTAATTTCTATTCCAATATTCATTTTCCACTCCAACTAATATCATGAAAAGACTGCTGGGATGGTATCCCCAAACACTTCTTTGTCTAAGTTGGTGCCACTGTTTTCTTCCTTGTGAGCTTCAATTTGGCACAGGCACTCCTGAAATAAGGGAATAAATGGCTTAATGGTTGAAAATCTTTCTTTATATCATTGACACTTAATGAGGTACATATTTCTCCTAGAGAAGCAAATCATCGATCTCAGAAAAAGCATCCCGGTTACACAACCCTCCCCAAATGCACAAGAACTGTGTGTCTTCAAGGCACCTAGCCAGCTGTCAGAGACCAAGATGCCTGTGGATTCTCCAGCCTTCCTACTACCTAGACAAAGTTTTGTTAAAGTGACTTTTAGCAGCTCAGTCAAGAAAGAAAGAAAGCGTGATAGTAGAAGAACTTGAGAGATCTTCACTATCTTCTTAAAAGGTCATCAGACACCAGATTTTAAGTGGGCGTTCTTCCAAACACTCAAAGATCATGAAAACTTTATATCATGTATACAGGGCATAGAAAAGATAGAAAGAGTCTTAACCCATTCTCAAGGTTAGTATCATCCTCTAGATTCATAACACCTATGAAAATATGTACAAAAGACCAAAATAAGATGTTAACAAATCTGACATGATGTTTTACTAAAAAGAATGACACACTCTGATGAAGTAAAGTTTTTCCAAACAATAGAAATTTGATATTGATTCACCAATATCGAATTTGTTAGTGTAAGATTTCGCTTCACTAAATTCACTACATGAACAGAGTATGCTAAAAAAAGTATATGCTAAAAATGATTTTCTTCTTAAAAATTTAATAAAGGGGCACTGGGTGGCTCCGTCAGTTAAAAGTCTGACTAGATCTCAGTTCAGGTCATGAGGCCATGGTTCATGAGATCGAGTTCCATGTCAGGTCCTGCACTACTACTGTGGACCCTGCTTGGGATTCACTCTCTCTCTCTCTCTCTCTCTCTGCCCCTCCCCCACTTGTGCTTTCTCTCTCTCTCAAAATAAATAAAGAAATGTTTAAATAATAAATAAAAATAAAAATTTAATAGAGAAATTATAAGCAATTATAAGCATCCTATTTAAGATAGAAACATTAGAAATAATCCTACTAAAATCAAGACTAAGCAAGGAAACCGGACATTCCCAGCATTCCTCAATATTATTCTTCAGGTCCTCACCAATACAGCAAAATGAAAAAAAGAATCAAGAGGCATAAATATAAGAAAGTGAGAATTCTAGGCCTACCTGTGTTCAAATCTACTCCTGAATTGCTTCCTGCTTTGCTCTAAATCATAAGTGGGCCAATCCCTGCAGGCTGTGTTTCCCACATTTTCTTTTCAACTACTGTCCAGCTAAACCCAACAGGTGAGAAGGCGCTGGTGGGAGACTGGACCTGGGTGGGGTGAGGTGGGGAGGGAAGAGAAGACTATGTCTTTCTCCCACTTCCTCTGGGCCTCCTACAGCTTCTCTGGCAGCAGGCTATGTCACCTGCATAACTCCCGCTCCCACCAGACAGGAGCACCATGCTTCCAGTGTCTTTGGGGTTACCCTAGTCCCCAGGGTCTAGTAACACTGCCTCTTCCCTTTATCTCTTCAGTCTAGTGTTTGTGGCTTCCTGCTGTTATTGACCCCTGGGTTATCTCTGTGTTACTGGTGTGGTTTTTCATGGGCCCCTTCAACTCTGTAACCACTTTCCTTCTATAAAATACGTTTGTGGTAAATATTCCTATTCCCCCAGTAAGACTGGGGAATATGGAAAACTGTTGGTTTTTGTAAATTCTACAATGTTTTTCAGAACGCCCAAATGAAACAAATGAAAAATTATTAAAACCAATGTGAAAATTTAGTAAGCCAAGTAAAACAAACTCAAGAACAAAAATAAGGTGTATATATCAGAAATATTATATCAGAAAATGTAATTGAAACATTCATTCCAATAGCAACTAACTCATAAATACCTGAGAATAATACTAAAAAGAAATATGTAAGGAGGAAACATTTGCAAAGCATAAATTTGATAAGAGATGAATTTTTAAAATATATAAAGAACTTCCACAACTCCAAAGCAAAAAAGAAAAATCTGACAAAAAAATGAGCAGAGGAACTGAATAGAAATTTTTCCAAAGAAGACATGCAAATGGCCCAGAGATACATGAAAATGTACTTAAAGTCACTAATTATCAGGGAAATGCAAATTAAACCACAAAGAGATATCACTTCATACCTATTAGAATGGCTATCAACAAAAGAGTAAGAGATAACAAGCACTGGCAAAGACATGGAAAGAAAACCATTGTCCACTGTTGATGGGAATGTAAATTGGTGCAGTCCCTATGAAAAACAGTATGGGGGTTCTTTAAATAATTAGAAATAGAATTACCACATGATCCAACAATCTCACCTCTGAGTAAATATCCAAAGGGAATTAAAACAGGATGTTGAAAGGATATCTGCACCCCCATGTTCATCTCAGTAGTATTTACAATAGCCAACATATGGAAACGACTGTCCATCAAATGATGAATGGATAAAAAAATGTGGTATACATATATAATGGAATATTATTCAGCCATGAGAAAGAAGGAAATCCCACCGTTTGTGACAACATGGATGGGCACCATGCTAAGTAAAATAAGCCAGAGACAAATACCACAGTATCGCTTGTACATGGCATCTTTAAAACAAACAAACAAACAAACAAAAAAGTCAAACTCATAAGAAAAGACTAGATAAATGATTGCCAGGAATTTGAGGGATGGGGAAATAGTGAAGAGTTTGGTAAAAAGATATAAACTCTCAGCTATAACTGAGTTAGTTCTGAGGATCTAATGTAAAACACAGTGACTATAGTTGTGACACTGTATCGTATAATTAAAATTTGCTAAGAGACTAGAACTTAAATGTTTCCACCAAAAAGAATAAACAAACAAATATGAGATGATGTGTATGTAAATTAAGTAGATGAGGGAAATGCTTTCACAATGTAAACATGTATCAAATTACCACTGTGTACACTTTAAATATCTTACAATTTCATTTGATAATTATACCTCAATAAAGCTCAGGGGGCTTGGGTGGCTAGTAGGTTAAGCACCGACTTCGGCTTAGGTCATAATCTCACGGTTCATAAGTTTGAGCCCCATGTTGGGCTCTGTTCTTACAGCTCAGAGCCTAGAGGCTGCTTCAGATTCTGTCTCCCTCTCTGTCTGACCCTCCCCAGCACATGCTTTGGCTCTCTCTCTCAAAAATAAATACACATTAAAATTTTTTTAATTAAAAAATTAAAAATTAAAAAAATAAAGCTGAAATATTTTAAAAATGAAATATGTAAGAGCTACGTAAAGCAAACTATAAAACTTTACTGCAGCACAGAAAAGTAAACCTAAATAAATAAGAGACATCTCATGTACCCAAATGTGAAAAATTCAACAGTATAAAGAAGTGAATTCTTCTCCAGTTAATTAATATAATTGGGGCAGTCCCAATAGAATAGCTTGTAGGACTTCAAAACCAAATTCAAAAGTTGGTAGTTCATACAAGAGTAGCCAAAAAGATTCTGAAAACAGAAGAATGAAGAGGGGAGATTGGTCCTAATGACTATAAAGGCATGAAATAAGCTATGGTTATTAAAACAGTGTAGTGAATAAATACAATTACAAAAAAAATGTCTAGAAAATCATGTGTGTATAACTATAGTAGAATTTGCAAATCAATAACTGGGTGGCTCAGTCGGTTAAGCATCCAACCTTGGCTCAGGTCATGATCTTGCAGTTTGTGAGTTTGAGCCCCACGTTGGGCTCTATACTCACAGATTAGAGCCTGGAGTCTGCTTCAGATTCTGTGTCTTCTTCTCTCTCTCTCTACCCCTCCCTGCTCGCACTCTGTCTCTCTCTCTCTCAAAAATAAATAAACATTAAGACAAAAACAAAACAAAAAAACAAATGACAAAAAAAAAAAAAACTGGAATTGACTACTCCTTTAAGAAAAGATAAAATTAGACTTTTACCTCAGATGCTATGTAAAAATAAATTCCACTTACATATAAAAAAAAGTAGAGGATTATTTTTACTTGCATGGGTAAGATTCCTAATTTACATACAAAATCCAGAAGCCACAAAAGAAAAGACTGACCAAACTGAATGTGTAAAATTTTAAATTCTGTGTTAGTAAAAGATACCATATATAGTATTAAAGAGAAGCAAGAGACCGAAAATACTTGCAACATATAGAACAAATGATTGTTGTTACAATATTTAAAGTGCTCCTACAGTCAATAAGAAAAATATCAGGGTGCCTGGGTGGCTCAATCAGGTAAGCGTCTGACTTCAGGTCAGGTCATGATCTTGGGCTTTGTGAGTTGGAGCCCTACATCAGGGCTCTCTGCTGTCAGCACAGAGTCCACTTTGAATCCTCTGATTTCCTCTCTCTCTCCCCCTTCCCTGCATGCACTCTCACTCTCTCTCAAAAATAAACATTAAAAAAAATATATCAACAATCCAACAGAAAAATTGGCAAAATATATGAACAATCAGCTCCCAAAAATAGTGTACAAATATTCAATAAACATAAGAAATCATCTTCTGTTTCATGAGTGATCAGGGAAATACCAAAGCGGCCATAGAAATTGTATTTATTTTCCTTAGGTTAATAAGCATTTGAAACATAAGTGAAAGGATACAAAGAAACATGCATTATTATGTACTATTCACAGAGGTAAAAATTGGGGAAGCACTTTTGAAAGGTAATTATTAACATCTACAAAACTTTGTAAATGAACATACCCTCAGACCCAACGATTTGACTTCTAAGTTTCTAATCTAAATAAATGTTCTCGTGTGCACTAAAAAATGTTCACTACAGCAGTGTTTGTAAAAAAAATTTTTTTTGAAAAAAACTAAATGTTCATAGGGAGTGAAGAAAGATGTGTCGTAGTCATAATATGGGCTACATCTACATGTGACAACATGAGTAAATGCCTGACACATATACTTAAGTGAAAATAAAATAAAAAATAGACGATATATTGCATGAAGAATGATTTCTTTCTTTCAAGATATAGATGTGTATATACACATATGCATACATACATATACATGTTTGTAAAGGCAGAGAATGAAGATGAGAAGTATAAACAATAAATTGTTAACAGTGAGCCCTCTGAAGTGGGGTCGAATCTCGGCAGGACTGAGAGCAAAGGGAAGAGAGAAGGGCTTTGATATTACATCCTAAATGCTTCTTTATTTGAATAAATAGAATAAATTCCTCACCTTTAAACTGAGGAAAATTAATAAAACGTAAGACATACTAGTTAAAATAACATAAGTGGTTTTTAGTTATTACAGATTCTCTTTCTCCTGCTGCATCACAACTGCGCTAGAGTGAGACCTTGGACTTGGAGTTGGAGGTGGGAACTGTGTAGGAGCAGAGACAACCCTGGCCTTGTTCACACAGTAGATGTTCAATCATCTGTGTTAGGGGCACCTGAGAGGCTCAGTCCATTAAGCTCTGACTTTTGATTTTGGCTCAGGTCATAATCTCACAGTTCCTGGGATTGAGTCCTGCATCAGACTCTGAGCTGACAGTATGGAGCCTGCTTGGGATGCTCTCTTTTCCTCTCTCGCTGCCCCTTTCCTCCCACAAAATAGATAAGCTTTTTTTTTTTTTTTTAAACATGTGGGTTAGGATTCCATCTGCATCAGGGAAACCACAGCTTTCAAGTGCTTGTTATATGCCAGACAGTAATCTAAGGGCTCTACACGACTCAGTGTCATACCCATGCCACCACAGAAGAAACCAATGTCCAGAACTGGTGTCAACAAAGAGGAGTAGCAAAGAGTCAACTAGGCAGGTGTGGTTCCAGAATCTAGACTCAACCACGACCCTACACTGCCTGCCTCCTGAGGAGGTTACACTCACACATGCTTTATTGCTACCATGCCTAGGTTTCATCCTAACTTTAGACTGGGCAGGAGTCACAGGACAGGCAACTTTATAATTTCTTGGTTAACCTGCTCCTCTGAGAAGTGATATGTTTCTGTTGCCAGGCCCTGAAAGAGATCAGGGCTAAGCTGAGTGGATAGGAGCAAATGGCTTCAGCTGGCATAGGACTTTAAGCAGGGAAGAATTCTATATGCTGGGTGGGCTTCTACAATAATCCTTCTGGGTTTAGAGAAAAGCCTTCACTTCCCTGTAGGGACGAAGCAGCACTCAGGCCCAGAGATTACAGACAAAACCAGTTACTTTTACCTACTTCAAATGTACTACCTTATTACCAATTTAATTAATTACACTCAAAGGAAAACTAATGCTAGCTAACATTTTGGAGAATTTACTGTGTGGACAGCATGATTTAAAAGCTTAGAACTATAATCACATTACTTCTCAAAAAGATCCTATGCTATGGTCATCGTTATCATTATCCTACTTTTACACTGAAAAAATTGAATACCAAAAAATGTATACCAATACCAACTTAACTCTACAATTAAAACAATGTATTCATATCTATCAAATCTACGAATTCCACCCCAAACCCAGGCTCCTAAATATCACCCAGTAGGTAGCAGCATACTAGTCCTCGGGGCATCTTCCAGTATTGCCCTCAGAGCACCGGTTTGACCTTTGCTGGCTGTATGGCTTTGAGTAGATCACACGATCCTTCTAGGCTTCCATTCCTCTCTGTGAACAGGTATAAATAATCCTGATAGGTTGGCGTGAGGGTTAAATGAGACATATTTGAACACTGCTCTAGCCCATTTACCTTGGGATCAATTCATAAAATGAATTTATTGATTTGTTCATTCAAGAAAACCAGCAATAGCCCTCTTCAGTAACAACTTTCTCACTGCTTATTCTAGGTTACAGTTTAACTGACAGCCTGTGACTTCCCCAGTACCTAGTTCAGTGCCTGGCATGTAGCAGGTGCCTTACAGTCATAATGTACTAGAATAATTATAGCTATATAATTGTCTACCATGTACCTGCCATTGTAATAGGCATTATATATTTACAAACTCTTTCTCTCTCACACACAAAATCCTTCTTGTTACCCTATAAAGGGGTATTAGTGATAGCCCTTATATTGTTCACTAGGTCTTAAAGCTCTCTGAGGTAGGATCTCCATTCCTGACCTCCTTGTGGTTGGATGGCAGTGACTGGTTCTGGCCAATGAGTTATGAGCAGAATTGTTTCCAAGCCAGAGCATTGCTGCCAACAACAACCCTCCAGAGCTCTTTTTCCCTCTCCCATAGTGATGAAAAACGGTCCTGATATTGGCTCCTCTCTCATTTGGAGGACGACTGATATGGTGTAGAGAATCCAGTCAGTGAGCATGGACACGAGCAAAAAACAAACTTTTGTTCTTTCAGGCTACTGAGATTTGGGGGCGGGGGTTTATCCTAATATAATGTAAGACATACTGACAGTGTTATTATTCCAAATATACACAGATGAGGAAACTGAGGTTTAAAAATATATAAGCTTTTCCAGGTCACATAATTAGTTAATAATAGAATCCTAATTGGAACTCATATATATTTCTGACTTCCAAGCCCGTGGCCTCAACCCTTACTTTGCACAGATTGTCAATGACTATTGAATAAATATATGAATGAATAAATGAATAATATTGAAACTGATTTCATTGTATTATTTTAGCATTATATTCTGGATATACTTCTGCATGCCTGATTCCAACTTGGAAAAGTCAGATAGACTATTGATGGCATAGGCAAAGTGTCCGCTCTACCTATGGCTGATTCTTCTTCTTTTTTTTTTAATGTTTATTTATTTATTCTGAGAGAGAGAGAGCTCAGAGAAGGGGCAAAGAGAGAGGGAGAGAATCCCAAGCAGGTTTCACACTGTCAGCACAGAGCCCCACATGGGCTCAAACCCCACAAACCATGAGATCATGACCCTAGCCTATCACACAAACCATGAGATCATGACTCGAGCCAAATTCAAGAGTCGGAAGCTTAACCACGTCCTCTTAGGACTGATTCTAAACACAGCTATTGTCAAGAATGGAGACTATCCCTTCCCTATCCCACTTAATCTAGGGAAGGAAGGATATAGAAGGAGAAAAGAAGAAAACAGAGAAGCTGTACCCAACATCTTGCCTTCTGACCTCACCCAAGTATACCCAGAGCAGACCTCGACTTTAATATCCAGCAGCCAGGTGTGGTCAGAACTGCTCTGGTGATAACTACACAATTCTTCTCATGGGCATACTCTATGTGGCATGGTAAGTGTCTAGCTGTGGGGCTATCCATTGCTCTTCACGGGGACATGAGTTGGGGAGGGACAGAAAGGAAGAGAGAGAGTCCCAAGCAGGCTCCATGCTGTCAGCACAGAGCCAGTTCAGGGCTCAGGCTCACAAACCATGAGATCATGACCTGAGCAGAAACCAAACACCAGTCACTGAACCAACTGAGCCACCCAGATGCCCCTCAGGTTATCTTTTACTACCAGCAAACCACCAGAAGCTAAGAGATGTGTGGATCAGATTCTCCTCTATAATCATCAGGGAAAACCAAACCCACCAATACCTTATCTCATACTTTGACCTCCAAAACTGTGAGGCAACACATTTTTGCTATTTTAAGTCACCAGGTTGTGGTACTTTGTAATGGCAGCGTTGTTAGTTTCTTGTCATAACTGAGAAAGAAAAGGGACAGAATTTTATAGTCCTAACATGGAAAAGATAAAACATTTATTAGAGTCTATCATCTTGAAAATACCATGTACACTTCAAGGACAGCTCTGTACACATCAACTGCAAACATTCGTTAATTTACTCAAATTGCCTGCCTTTACCACAGGGAAAACACAGCTGGCACCCTTAGAAACTGTGATAGAGTAAAAGTAATTGGGTAAAGAGTTCTAAGTAATGGATTCTATTTTTTTCACACTCTTTTTAAAACAGAAATTGCATCTTAGTTAAGAATTCTATACTTAACTGAGCACATCTTTAAATTAGACACAAAATTCTAAGGAAAAAGGAAAAGGAAAGGTGTTATTTCTACCTTGAAGACAGGAGATGTAGAAAATAAAGAGAAATAATTTGTGTATGGAGTGCCTAGAATTGTTTACTTTTATGTCCATTTGTGAGAGAAAGAGAAAGAGAGAGAGAGAAAGAGAGAATGCATAGGAGTAAAGTATAAACATCCTCAAGTTTGAGAAGAAAAAAAAATCTAACATATTTTAATTTATCAGATTTATCTGTTTTCCTAGAAACTTACATTTTTTCAGTGTAAGAGTGAAAACTACGCGCGCACACACACACACACACACACAGCATCCAGTTTAAGTTAGAAGACCCAGGGGCACCTGGGTGGCTCAGTCTGTTGAGCGTCCAACTTCAGCTCAGGTCATGATCTCTCTGTCCATGAGTTTGAGCCCCGCATCTGGTTCTGTGCTGACATCCTGGAGCCTGCTTTGGGATCTGTGTCTCCCTCTCCTCTTCCCCTCTCCCGCTCGTACTTTCTCTCTCTCTCAAAAAAGTAAATAAACATTAAAAAAACAAAAGTTAGAAGACCCAAATGAAAGACCCTTACACGTGTCTAGAAGACAGATGACAGTACAGAAAGTTGGAGGAAAGTGCCTTCTGTCCTGTTGCTGTGGGCAGGAATGTGTCTGGCCCTTTATTCCACCTATCAGTGCTTTATTGCACTGCATGTTAGAGACTGCTTTCTGGTGTTTCACTTCTGTAAGTGTTGAAATTACATTTAATGTAATGTTTTGCCACTTCCCAGGGCAAGACCAAGATTGAAGGTCCCTGGTCCTTCAATATAGTTTTAAAAGTCATAGTTTTTTTGTTTTTTACTTTTGAGTGATCAGAGACCCCTTTGAGAAACTGATAAAAACGAGAAAACACCACAAGTGCAAATATGCCCAAATTTGAGAAACAAATTCAGGGATTTCCTTAAGCTCAAGCGTGAATCCCAGGCTAAAAACTCTTGTTTAAAATGTTAACCCCCCACCCCTGACACAGATTTCTAATTTCAGATCATCCTTCATTACCAGTTTAAGTATCACCTCTTCCAAGAAGCCCTCCCTTAATATTCCAGTGCATGCTGATTACTTATTTCTCTGAACTTCTACTTCCTTGTTAATATTCACCAATTTAGTCTTTTATTAATTTCTATTCTTGCTCTTTAATTTCTTCTTCCAATTGGGTGGAAAAGTTGGAGAAAAGTGTCTCATTCATGTGTTATACATCTTGCAGAGAACCCAGCATAAACTAGGTGCTTAATAAATGCATCTTGCATGATGACTTACTTGCTTAACTAATACACACCACAATTCTTCCCATCATTCAGCAAAGAAAACTGTAATATTGTGATGCCATAAGAAATACATATTTGGTCTTCTACCTCCTGGTCAGAGCTCACAAAATCCTTGTCATTTCCTAAGTAGTGAGCTAAAGGAATATCTTTTGTTATAATATTAGGTCTTTGTCCCATTCTTGAAATAGCTCTGGAATGATAAAGGCGAAAGGAGGGCCTTTTGTTATTCATAATGAGCCGCCTCTCAACCGCATCTGGGTTAATGTTTAATTAAGTGACTTTGGAAAGTCCCTAAGAATGGTGGGCTGGTAGCCAGGGGAACCAACCAGGAGTTAGTTAAAGGGTTGGAATTTTCAGCCCTGTCCCCTGATCTTTGGGGAGGGGAGAGGGCCAGGGACTGAATCAACCATGCCTATATGATGGGACTCCATAGAAAACCTAAGCAAAAGGATTCAGAGAGCTTCCCAGTTGTTGAATACATCAAGACGCTAGGAGGCTCGTGTGCTCGGAGACAGCATGGACGCTCCACACCCCATCACCCTCTGCGTCTCTTCTACTTGATTGTTCCTAAGTTGGTATCTTTTATTGGTGGTGAATAAACTTCTTTCCTGAGTTCTGTGAGTCACTCTAGCAAATTATCAAATCTGAGCAAGGAGCTGTGAGAACCTTCAATTTATAGCAAGTCATCAGGAGCACAGGTGACAACCTGGACTTGTGATTGGTGTCTGATGTAGGAGGAAGCAGTTTCATGGGACTGAGTCCTTCACTAGTGGGGTCTGCCTTACCTCCGGGCAGTTAGTGTCAGAATTGAGTTAAAGTGAGGGATACCCAGTTGATTTCCACAGAGAATTGGAGAATTGATTGGTGTGGATAAAACCCCCACATATTTGGTATCAGAAGTGTAAGAGTAGATAAAACAAAGGAGGTTTGTGGTCTCACAGTTGGCAGCCATGAGATTATGAGGAGACTCAGTTACATATTTCACAGAATAACATCAGCCCAATAAAAAAGGAAAAACAGTCACAATGTAGAATTGTTAGGATGCAGTTATAGAGATTACACTTGGGTAAACCCTACTTCCCTGCATCCTCCGCAGAGAAGATAGTCAGACTGAAAATGATTGATTAGTGAGAAACTAATTAGAGCAGAAATTTCCTTAACATATTCACTAAGCGGAGAATATGTTTAATTAGTGTGGGAAGATACAGCATACCACGGAGATAGTTGTTCTGGTCACTCATTTCAACTAATTTGAATGTGGAAAGACACCTGTTTCCTAAATAATGTTAAAGGACAAGCTTGGTTTTTTCTTTTGTTGTTGTTAGGGTTGTTTTTTGTTTTGTTTTGTTTTGTTTTTGATAAGTAAAGTTGTAATTTTCATACAGATATAAAAATAAACACATATTGAAGCTTTTCTTTAACCCACGAATGGAAGAATGGGTCAGATGTTATAATCAGTTCAAAGGAGAATTCAAAGAATAGACACATTTCTAGACAAGGAATGTTGAAATGAGTGTGCAAACAGATGCATACCTAGTTTAATTCCTCAGAGAAGGGAGGGAAGTCAATTGAACTTCTATAGGAGGAAGGTTGTATGTCTATAGACAAAACTTATTTCATATTGCTATCAGTTATGTGCAAGTTTCAGAGCTGTAAAATAGCTCCCAAAGAATCCGAATCAGATAATCTGGAAGGATGTGCTCCAGAGAATGTACAGTTCCCTGCATAGCTTAGAGCTTATAGTATAGTAAGGAAGCACAATTTTCCCCAACTATCTCAATATTTGAAGATCCACTTAAAGATTTAGAAAATATACACAAAGCATGTCAATTCGTTACTTCTAAAACACTTCAACACTGTCTGAACAACCGAATTGTGAACACTTAAAATTTCTCAACGAGTAGGAGAATCATCCAGTCTAAGGCAATAATAACCTGTATCATTGGCGGCAGTCATGTGGCCATCACATTGGAGAGCCATAGAGAGGCAAGACCAGTGATATCTCCCCTTTCACAATTATCTCTGGGGAATAACTCTTGAACACTTATTTTAAAATGTTTTATTGTGCCCATCTTCAATATTGAAAATGATATCACTTGATGAGTTATCTTTATAAATATTTTCTTAATTTAATTTTATGATCTGTTTTGTAATGTTCAGCATATTAATTAAATGGGATGTCACTAGAATGAAGTGGCTCTAATGTTCTGGTGGCCTATGTAAGCAAACCAAAATTTAAGCCTGCAAATGCCTCAAGGTTGCAAAAGTCCAAACCTAAGGACCACCAGTCACAAATAGCCAACCAGGCTTTGAGCTACAGTCAATCAAATCATTTCCATTCTTTGCTTCTGCATCTTTTCCTTATAGGTCTTTCCCCTGCTCCTGTCAGGGGAGCACTCCTAACCATTTCGTTTTTGGCACTGCCCAATTTAAATCAATTTGTGCCCAAATATATTCTTAATAATTTTAATATGCTTCAGTTTATCTTTTAACAAGCATTATACTTTATGTATACTTCCAAGTATACAGTTTATACTTATAACAACCATTTTACATTTTACTTACCTTCGTTTCAAACCAAGTTCACACAAAATGTAAGTATCTAAATTATAAACTTTATCTTCTTTGCTTCATTACCTCCCTAAATATTTTGAATTTTAAGTGAAATCCTCCCAAAGGTAAGAATATTTGCTTGCTTATTTTAAACAACTTTCCCATGTCCTTTTTTACTCAATTTTTATCTCTTTGTTCTTAGACCGGTGTTAATATTCTGTTTTGTTAGTGTGTAATCATATTTTTTAATATATTTATTTTTTTAACCCACACACGTGTCTTTTTTGATCATTTTGGAAAGGAACTATTGCTCAATTGCAATTTCTTGAATTTAACTCTGTTCACAAACTATTTTAGATTAAAAGTCTCCATTGCGACACACTGAATGGTGATGATATTTAGGCACTGTGATTTTATAGTTCCTTATGATATCATCTATCTCCAGTCAGATCTTCTGTTTAATTGATTGACTCTGGGTACCAGCTAAGTTTAAAGATAGAGAAATTAGCACTCGGAGAAAAAGAGGAAAATCTTGTTTAACAGCAGAATGGCTTCTCTCTTTCCTCCCCCACCCTCACCCACACACCTTTTGAATATAAATACTTTGCTTCCTGGAGTACTGACCAACACTTCAAGGACAAACTTGAGTAACCACAGATAGTCCCTAACCTGAATTGATTTCTTAGGGGCAAAAGCCTGGCTAACCAACATGCTTTGTTTTGCAAAGCGAGGTGTGGACAGGTGTGGACTCCAGAAAACAGGTTTTGGGGGTCATGGAGAGATTGGGGCATGGACATGAAGATACTGTCAGCCAGAAAGAGGCTTTGGGAATAGATCAGAGATGTAATATAGAGATTTACTAAGTATTACTGTCGTATATATGTAATCTAAACTCTCTTGAACATTCTCCATTAAATATTCAGTAAAAATGGACATTGCTCTGTGGAACAGGCCTCTTTTTTGCAACGTGACATCTTGCTACAAAGAACAATTGGATGGGCATGGGTAGTAGCTGCCCATGAGTCTTACCAAGGTTTTACACAGGGGTAAGCTGCACTGGCAGGAGACGCGCAAGAGGAACGCTCCTCGGCAGACTTTTCTGAAATCCTGCCAAGCCTGACCTGACCGCGCATTGATGAGCACATGATGTCTTTTTGGGGCTTCTGATCAAGTCGTTTGTCATAACCATTTTACTTACTCACAGAGATTTACAAGAGATTGATTAATCTTACTATCCAATAACTCTACACTCTGTTGAACCATCACAATGCTTCTTCCTCTCAAAAAGTACTTTATAAATATTAATCCTCATATTATTCCCATAAATTTCACTTTTTTAAAAATAGAATTTATTGTTAACTTCATAAATTCCACATTTTAAATGAAAGAGCAAAGACAGCTCCTCCTCATTAATTATCATATTAGGAAATTGATTTGGACATTTTCTGAAAAGCTTGAGGACGTAAGGGAGGAAAAATAATTTTCCCTCTACCCTTCTGAGGTCTTATCAAGACCCCTGTAAAAAAGACAGATTACGGGGCGCCTGGGTGGCTCAGTTGGTTAAGCGGCCCACTTCAGCTCAGGTCATGATCTCACAGTCTGTGAGTTCGAGCCCCGCATCGGGCTCTGTGCAGATGGCTCAGAGCCTGGAGCCTGCTTCAGATTCTGTGTCTCCCTCTATCTCTGCCCTTCCCCTGCTCATACTCTGTCTCTATGTCTCTCAAAAATAAATAAACGTTAAAAAAAATTAAAAAAAAAAAAAAAAGACAGATTAAGGTCCTGGGTGGCTCAGTCGGTTAAGTGTTCGACTTCAGCTCAGGTCATGATCTCACGGTTTATGAGTTCGAGCCACGCATGGGGCTTTCTGCTGTCGGTACAGAGCCCGAGAATCAGATCCTCTGTCCCCTTCTCTCTTCCCCTCACCCACTTGCTTGCACACGTTCTCTTTCTCTCTCTCTTAAAAAGATAAAAACGTTTTTTTAAAAAAGACAGATTAACAAGAGAAAAACAAATTTATTAACATGTATACTGATGTATACACAGGAGACACCCAGGGAGAAAGAAGTTACTCTAGTTGAAATAACTGTAGGGCCAAAATGGAGGGGCTCCTGACCAAGGTGCCAGGTCTCCAAACCAAAACTCAGGAAATTTCTGTGTCCCTGTAAGTGCTCCTTTTCATCAGAAACAGTATATTGAGCCAGTCAAATCCCCAAATGCCAAGCCAACTATGCACCTTCTTATCCCAAATGAGGTTGACTACATGGCTCCCACTGATCAGATATTTTCTATTTGCTCTTCCTTGTTCTTTATTTTTTTATCTGATAAAAGTTTTCTGCCTTCCATCCAGTTTTGCGGTTTCTGAAAGGAGACCGTATGCTTTGTGAAGTGTTAAATAAATTTCGTTGTATCACCTAAATTGTCTTCCTTCATCATTTGTCTAACACAAATTAAATCTTATTTGCTTCTTGGGGCACCTGGGTGGCTCAATTGTTAAGAGGCTGACTTCAGCTCAGATCATGATCTCGTGGTTTGTGGGTTCGAGACCCACGTCAAGCTTGGTGCCAACAGCTCAGAGCCTGGAGACTGCTTCGGATTCTGTGTCTTCCTCTCTCTCTGCTCTTTCCCTGCTCATGCTCTGTCTCTGTCCCTCAAAAATAAATATACATTAAAAAAATTTTTTTAAAAATCTTATTTGCTTCCCTCATGCAATTTTCAGTGGCATTCACATAATAAACTGATGTTTTGTGCATGCTTATTTTACTATGTTTGTTTAAAAAAAACATTTATAGTATCAGTGCTGAATGTATAGGTGCTACTGGTTTCATCTGAAGGGACCCACTCCTGGACGTTAATTTCTTTATTGCAGATAAATATATAATAAAATTCCAAGAGATGACTACTGGAAATGAGTTTCATAGGGTGCACGTCATTTGTTTTTAAAAGTAAAAAAAGGAAAAGAAATTGCATTTTAAAAGCTATGATCGGGTCTGAGCAGATGATGCATGCCACCCAAATTCCTAAGAACCCAGAAGAGATCACAAAGGGAAGTCTGTCAGAAAAGCCAGCAGTCACAGTCACAAGACACAAATTCACTCAGCAAAACACATTATAGATCAGAAACCAATTTATTAAGAGTCCAGAATTAGGGGTGCCTGGGTGGCGCAGTCAGTTAAGCGGCCGACTTCAGCTCAGGTCATGATCTCACGGTCTGTGGGTTCGAGCCCCGCGTTGGGCTCTGTGCTGATGGCTCAGAGCCTGGAGCCTCCTTCTGATTCTGTGTCTCCCTCTCTCTCTGCCCTTCCCCTGTTCATGTACTGTCTCTCTGTCAAAAATAAATAAACGTTAAAAAAAAAAAAGAGTCCAGAATTAAAGACAAGAGAACCGAATGATGAAAAGTGGCATTTTAAGCAATGTACGGCAATCTGCTTAATGAACTGCTTTGTAGGCGCATGGAATACTTCTTTTTCCAGAAAACAGGACTTCCCATCAGAAGATCTCTCTTCTCCCAGAACTGTAGCAGAGACATGAGAATGTGACTCTCAAGACTCCAGGTTAGAGGAGCACAGGGCAGTGGAAATGAATTCACTGTGATCAGTAAAAGCGATGTTTGAATCCTGAATTGGCTACTTCCTAGCTTTGTGGACAAATAGCCACTCTGTCCCTCTGCTTTTTTGATGCCTCAGATGGGGAAGGTATGGAGGCCACTTTAGGCACTGAATGAGACAATAAATGTAGTGTTTAGCAAGTACAAGATACATCTTTTAGTTGCTATCAACTTACTGCACTCCCATTATGAAATATCCCTTGTCATAATAAAATCAATTGTTTCATGACCTTTATAATATTATTTATACTTTACTTTTCTTGGTACAATTGTGAAGACTCCCTAGTTCCTTGGTAAGCACTGGAGAGCATTAAGTGGAATATTTAAAGTTCATCTCAGTCAGGCAACCTCAAAGAAATGAATAATCTTGTCCCTGTTACTTGTTTTTCTTATTATGAGCATCATTCTCTTTGAAATTTTAAGCATATGTATTACCATCTCACTTTTTCATAACGATCTTCCCTGATCACCCTTCTTGTTGCTCTCAAATCTTTTGGCCCCAGGAAAGGAAAGCCATAATTTTCTTACTACCCCTCATCTCCAGGACTTGGCATACTGTCGGGCATATAGTAGATGTTCAGTGTATTTTTTCACATGAAAATATAGATGTATTTCTGTTTCCCAATTATACTGATAGCCATGCTCTAAGTCACATGTTGAATTTTTTATTTCAAGATTATATTTTCCTATTTCTAGGAAGTCTTATTTGTGTTTCACTTGAAACCTGAAGGGTTCTGATTGTTGTTTTGTTCAAGTTGTTCTCTAGATCATCTAGCATCTCTATGTCATTACAGGCCTGTTCTGATTATTCCATTTGTTTATCTCTTTCTACTTTTAGGCCTGCTTAGCTGTAATTTTCTTCATTTGCTCATTAGGGCTTTGGTGTGGCTGATACCTTAAGTGAGGCTGGCAGTGTGGCAACAGGAAGGTCATCAGTCTTCCTTCAAATTATCAGGATGAAATTCCTCTGCTCTCTGTTCTCCACTCTTCCAGCCCAAGGTGGAAAAGAACGAGGCCACCATTCAGTCCCTCCTTTGTTTCCTGCACCATGACCAGTTGACTCTCCCCTTGATGGTTAAGGGTCCTTCAGGCAGCTCTCTGCAGGATCTTAGCATGGAGTGTGCCATGTTAGTCTTAGAGCTCTCATTGGACTCTGAGGGGAGGAAGTCCAGGTAACAATTTCTAGGTGGCACATTCTAGATCCTCATGCGTGGTACTCCAGTAGCTGCTAGGCTTTGGGGAATTTGGTAAGATGAGTTAGAGATCAACTTCAGTTTCACACAGTAACATTTTCTGGTCTCTCAACCAAATTCTTTTTTTTTTAATGCTTATTTATTTATTTTGAGAGAGAGAGTGTGTGTGTGCAAGCATGAATGGGGGAGAAGTAGAGAGAGAAAGAGAGAGAGAGAGAGAGATAGAGAGAGAGAATCACAAGCAGGCTCCACGCTGTCAGCACAGAACCCAATGAGGGGCTTGATCTCATGAACCATGTGATCATGACCTGAGCTGAAATCAAAAGTCTGATGCTTAACTGACTGAACCACCCAGACACCCTTCTTAACCATATTCTGAATATTAACCATATTTTGGAGTTTAAAATGATTCAAACTTGCTAAAACTTAATTATTCTCACATATTTGGTTATCTTCAAGACAAGGGAAAACGAAACTGTGTAAACTGGAATAAGAGCACAAGATGGAATCCTTGCAAATTGTCTCTTTATTTTCTCTCACTAGAAATAACGAATAATAATAAATGATTTGTCCAGAACAACTAGCTATTGGTACTCTGGAGGACAGCAGCTTGTCTTCACAGTCTAAGTCAGTATTCAGTCAGTATGTGCTCAAAAAAAATTTTCTTGAATAAATTAAATAAATGTATGATTGAATGAACGATAGTACAATGGAGAATTAAGAAGACTGGTCATATTTATTCAACTGATGAGTGATTTTCAAAATTTGCTTTTAGCCAGGGTTGCCTGGCTGGCTCAGTCAGTAGAGCATGTGACTCTTGATCTTGGGGTTGTGAGTTCAAGCTCCACATTGGGCCTAGAGCTTACTTAAAAAAATTGTTGGTTTTTAGCCAGAAAGTTTTTGTTCAAACAACACCTAATGGGGAACCTCACTAAATGAAAGAGATGAACTATTCTGGATGAAATGAGCACACAGTAGCCAAGATCATACTAGCTCAGGTGTCTCAGACAACTAAGAGGGCTCCCCACAAACTCTTATTCTTGGGGTCACAATACTGCAGTAGACAAACAAGGCTCTTGAATGATTGCCATACTTATTTCAGCTACATTTGCTTTCAATATCAATCATACCAGCTGAACCACTGGGTTCAATGAACTGCATCAATTATTGAGATGAATTAAATAAGTGAATGGGTCATTACTTTTATGAGAAGCCTAAGCTAGTTGTTAAGATCAAATGATAAAAAAGTCAGAGGACCTAATGTAAAACTGGGCAACAATTTCAAAAGAAATGTAATCAATTATTGTATGTCTAATGCATAATTTTTTAAAGAAATTTAATCAATCATTAGAACTTAACTGGCCAGAATCCTTGATATGCTCAATTTTTTCCCACATTCATTCATTAGGAAAGATGTAGATGCTAAGAAGATAGGCCAAAATTAGTCAAAAGTGTTTCCATGATATATCTATCTGTCCAACACAATTCTTAGCACTACAAAGAATACAAAGATGTCTAAAACATGGTTCCTAGAATTAGATTGCTCACAATTTAGCTAGGAAGACAAAATTCACATGTATGAAATCATCTGGAAGGAACAGTGTTAAATTCTATGTAATTAATTTTAAAAGTGGCTAATTTAATTATTTTAGGGCTATTCGTTGTAATCTTAGCACCATTAAAGAAATACATTTTCTATAGAATATATTTAGTTCTTAGAATATACTCTGAAGTCAGTTAAGACTGAATTCAATATCTTCTGGTTTTATAGTAATATAGCTGTACCATGAAATGTAAATTTTAGAGTAATAACTTTAAGTCATTATTGAATCCACAAATATCAAAGTTTATAGCAATCAAGAGTTTTAGGCAAAAGTGATAGAGTAAAGCCACATCATAGGAAACTTTTACAATTAACTCTTAACCGAACCTTCGAGGAAAGAACAACTCCTACTGTAAACAAACTCATGGAATTAAAAAAAGAAGGAATTGTTCCCTAATTAATTTTATGAGACTAGAATGATAGTAATACCAAAACCATTCATGGGTAACAGAAGAAACATTTTAGGAGAACTTTACTTATGAAATGAGGTAAAAATATACCAAGTTAAATATTATTTAACTACTCATGCAATATCATGACCAACAAAAATTATCCCAGGAATGTAAGATAGTTCATCCTTACAAATCCTATCAATGGGTTCTAGGTAAAGATGCTAGATTAAATAAATGCATTTACTTTTGTTGTCTCCCAAATTCCCACTAAAATGACAGTAAAGAGGTTTTTGAATTTGTTTGCTTAGTTGCTGGTTTCTTGTTTTGTTTTGTTTTATGGTTAATGTATTTACCCAGACAAGAACAGAAAGGGAAATGCAGCAACAAAGTGATGGAAGTCGGGAAGCAGATGGACCAGAAGTAATTAACTTAGCATACTGGAGAAAGGTGAGATTAAGCAAACAGGAGAAAGCTCAAAGGCAACCAGATTGATACAATGGAACCACCGAAAGCTTCAGAACTAGGGGCACTAGGAATCTGTGCAGGAAGGGTAAAAGTGGAACTAAAAACCAAAGAGTTATTTAAGAATCTGTCTAAGGAATCTCTCCAATCACACAATCAGATTACCTTCCATCCTCCTCCCTCCCTAAACTTGGCAGGAGACTGACATCTTATTGTCTGGAGAGAGCCCTGAAAGAGGTTTCTAGACTCGGGGACACTTGACTGTAACCCTGCCTCCACTCTGCCAGATCACTATACAGGGAACCTATATTTGACAAACCACACACACACACACACACACACACACACATACACACGTGCATAACTTCTAGGCAGCTTTTTTAAAAACAAGGTATAATTCAGTAGTTTTTAGTAAATTCACTACTTGTGCCACCACCACTATTTGCAGATTTTCTTCACCCCAAAAGGAAATCTTGTACCATTCGCAGTCTCTTCCCATTGCTCTCTCTCCTGCAATGCTGGCAACCACTAATCTACTTTCTGTCATTATGGATTTGCCTGTTCTGGACATTGCATATAAATGGAATCATACAAATTTAAAAAATATATAGATATGGTCTTTTGTATCTGGCTTCTTTCACTTAGCATACTGTTTTCAAAGCCCATCCATATATGGATATTATATTATATTATATTATATTATATTATACTACAATATATTTTATATATTATGTATTATAGCATGTGCCAGTACTTCTTTTGTTTCTATTCCATTTTATGGGTATACCACATTTGCTTACCCACTCATCAGTTGATGAGCATTTGGGTGGTTTTGGCTATTATGAAGAATGTTATTCCACTCTTTGGTTATCATGAACAGTTGCATACAAACTTTATATGGGCATATGTTTTCAAATCTCTCTGATATATAATCCTGGTAGCTTTTTACTGCCTTGCTCTTCAATATGAAGAGAAAGCCAAGGATCACCTAGCAGCTGGAGAGCCTCTATAAAAAGGAAAGAAGACAAAACAAAAGGAAAAAAGCAACTTAGAAGAAATAGAGACTATGTAAGTTGAAGAAAAGGAAAAAAACCCTAAAGGTTCCTAAGAGCTTAAGAGGAAAGAGAAAATAATATCACATGCATGTAATAAAAATAGAATGCTATTTAAAGAAGGGATATTCAAATAATTTTTAAACTTGAAAATTAAAAATACGATGGAAGAAAATTTTTAACGTAACTGTAGTTTTGGAAGATAAAGAGAAAATCTTCCAAAAATAGGGCCAAAAGACAAAGAGATGGTAAACAGAAAATATAAGATAATTAGAGGACTAGAGCAGGAGAACCAATATCCAAATAGTATTCTAGAAAGGAAGAGAAGAGAAAGCAGAAGGAAGAAAATAACAATGAAATTATTCAGAAGAACTTTCCATAACTGAAGGATGTGAGTGTCCAGACTGAAAGGCTCCATTCAGGGCTCAGCAAAATAGAAAAAAAAAAAAAAAAGGAGTTTAACATGAAACGCACAGTATCACTAAATTTTAGAACACTGGCCACAAGAAGAAACTCTTATATGTTTCTGGAATGGAGAGTGGGACACACAAAATATAAAGGCTCGGGAGTTTCCATTTCAACACTACAATCCACAAAATAATGGAACAAAATCTTCAAAGTTCTGAGAAGAAAACGATTTCGACCTTTAGTCAGTTATCAGTTGGTGTGAGGAGGATGTAGCCATTTTTAGACATGTATGTTCTAAAATATAAGTTAATTCCCAAGCATCCTTCCTCAGGAAGTTACTGGAAAATGTGCTCTACTAAGGTGAGGAATTAAACAAGAAAAGGGAAGATGGGGGAAATAAGTCAGGTGTCCAATTTAAAGGGAAAAGCAGAGGAGATCTCTACAGTGATTATGATGAGAGAGTCCAAGGTGACAACTGTATCCCGGGCAGAAATTGGAGCAAGTCCAAAGGTTCCAGGAGACATTTCTTTTGATAAATAGAATATCTGTTGTATCGGAATATATTAAGAAAAGATTAAGGTTGAATTAGTGAGAAATACATAGAAACTAATAAAACAAAACAACGTAATTATACTCTAGAGAATAAATACCTGTTTCTCTGGTGGAACTCTGAACTAAACTAAAGTAACTTCTAGAGGAACTAAAGTCCTAAAGTAACTAAAGTATTTCTAGAGGAACAAAACCTTAAGGATGACTTTTCTGAATTGGTTCAGGGTTTTCTTGAACTGGGTCTCTAATCAGATTAGATTTAAAATACTAAAGGTTATTCCATGGTAAAGAGGGTATTTGTAGTCTATAGTGTGATGTGTCAATGGAGATATGTACAATATCACCGTTGGCTACTCTGAATGAAATATTTATAAAAGTTGACGTTTTCAGCAACCATGTATCTGATACCTTAGAACAGTTTATTCAAACTAAAGATATAATAAGATTTGCTGGTTGCTCCCAATTGCATTGGAGAAAGTGGGCAGGAAAAGAATAAGCTCAGGGCTTGACGTCTGCATAAATGACCTGAAAGTCACTACATCTGATCTGAAAGAAAACCTCATCTCCAATAGCTGCAAGGCTGAGATTTCTGAAAACCAAACCAAAGTTTTATCCTGCTAGTGGCTGAATTAGAATGCAAACTGAATTCTCAGTCTTGCCGGGAGTCTTCTGTGAAAGTGAATACATTGATTGTGAAGATATAGGATCCTGATAATTGGAACGGGGACACCTGGGAAGATCCCAATGAAGTTGGGGACATAAAACCCTTAAATTCTGCTAGTTAGAAGCAACCCTTCCATCCTGTCTGTGGAGGTTAACCTTGCTCGCCTGAAGAACCTATGATAGCCTCTTCTGAGGCAGTTGTCTTACAAGGCATTATTGAGTCTTCTCAGGATCTACCACTGTCACTCCCTTTGCTTCTAGACCTAAAAGTAGACCCAAGTCCCCAAAAGCCCTAAAGGATGAGATTTAAGTGTAACACAAAAATAGTTTCTCTATACAACGAAAGAAGTACATGACAGTTCTAATTTATAAACAGAAAAATCTGGAGAGTGGATATTAGGATGTGGGAAAATGTTGGAGGGAGTATAATGTTAGATTGTACCAAATTGATTGATATGGGCCCCTTAAGCAGTTTCTGGACTTGATGAATGTAGCTTGAGGGGTTAGAAAGGGTTCTGTTTGTTTGGTTGACTGAAACATGGACTAAAATGTGTGCTACACTAATTAAAGTTAACATGTCAGAATTGTCTTGGTATACTGTAGAGGAAGGACTTGAAAGACTTAGGGAGATTGGGATGTTAGGTGGATTTGTCATAATAAGAACTGCTCTCCCACACTGGAGAGTCCAGAAGAAAATTTTTAAATAATCCATTGAATAGGGTGACCCAGTCATTCTCTTTCCTCAGACAGTACTGTCCTTGTCCAATGGGCTCATGAATAAAGTAGCCATTCTAGCAAGAATGACGTTATGCACAGACTGAGCCGCATGGACTCCCACTCACCAAGCCTGACCTGGCTACAGTCATTGCTAAGTACCCAATCTGCCAGCAGCAGGAACCAACACTAAGTCTTTAATATGGCTCCCCAGAGTGATCAGCAGTTAACTGGTGGCAAGTTGACGTTTCCATCAGTAAATAGGCAGCATTTTGTTCTTACTGGAAGAGACACTTACTCTGGATACAAATTTGACTTCCCTGCACACCATCTTTTTCCAAAACTACTATCCATGCACTTTCAGGATGCCTTTATGCACCATCCTGGTATTCCACACAGCACCATATCAAGACACTCACTTCACAGCAAATAAAGTGTAGCGGTGGGCCCATACTCATGGAATTTATTGGTCTTGCCATCATTCTGAAGCAGTTGGCTTGATAGGATGGTGAAAAGAACTTTTGAAGATTCAGTTACAGTGCCATCTAGGTGGCAATACAGGAGTAAAGGTTCTCCAGGAGGCTACACATGCTCTGATTAGCATCCAGTATAAGGTGCTGTTTCTCCCCTACACAAATTTCATGAGTCCAGGAATCAAAGGGTGGAAATGGGAGTGCACTACTCACTATTACTCGAGTAATCCACTAGCAAAATGTTTGCTTCCTGCTCTTATGACCTCATGTTCTGCTAGCTTTTGCTGCTCCTGTGACCTCATGTTGTGCTGGCTTTGTCTTAATCTCAGTGGTAAGAATGCTTCTGCCCAACAATGATTTTGCTGAATTACAAGTTAAGACTGCCACCCAGCCACTTTAGCTCCCTGTACTTCTGAATCAATAGGAAAAGAGGGTTGCTACCTTACTGGCTGGAGTGACTGATGCTGATTACCAAAGGGGTATTGGGCTGCTACCACACAATGGAGGTAAAATTAGGCCTAAAATGCAAGAGATTCTTTAGAGTGTCCCTTAGTACAACCGTGTGGTGGTTAATGTCAGTGGAAAACTACAATGATCTAATTCAGGCAGGACTTCTAATGGCTGACCCATCATCTTCAAGAATAAACATTTGGGTGATCCAACCAGGCAAAAAAAACCCCACAATTACCTGAGTGCTTATAGAGGACAAAGGGAATATGGAATGGGTAGTGCAAGAAGGTAATTATAAATATCATATGACCATTCCTGGAAAAAAAGATTGCAATAGGAGTATTTCTTATATACATAGGAAAGAATAAAATACTATTTTATCCCTCTCTTATTCCTTTATCATTTAACATAATATGTGTTAATACTTGTTAACTTTATATCGTAATATTTAAGTTACAGAATATCGAGAAGAGTGAAGTTCGCTGTAAGACTTTGCATCCTCATTTAGGGAAAAGGTTAGTGCATTTTAACTTGTATGCAGGATTGTTCAGTCATGTGAGAGGGAAGTATGGCTTTGTTATTGTCTTTATTTGGAGATTAAGTATCATTTAAGGAGATGTGTACAGGTGTCAAACTGACAAGGGGTGGACCATAATGTCAATTTAATGTGTCAACTTGCCTAGGCTATAGTACCCAGTTATTCATTCAAAGGCTAATCTAGGTGTTGCTGTAAGGATATTCTGTAGATATGATGGACATCTAGGATCAACTGACTTTATGTAAAGGAGATTATCCTTGACAATCTGGGTGGGCCTAATCCAATCAGTCGAAAGGCCTTAAGAGCAAGACTGAGGCTTCCCCTATGAAGAAGAAATTCTGTTATGGACTGCAGCGTCACCCCAGTCCCAAGAGTTTCCAGCCTGCTCTAAAGATTTGAACTTGCCTAGTCAGCCTTCACAATGGCATAAACCAATCACTTGTAATAAATCTCTATGTGCACACGCACATGCACACACATCATATATATATATATATGTGTATATATATATATATGAACATGTGTATATATTATATGACAAATAACAATAACATATATATATAAAGATTGCAAGGAATAGGCTTATATATGAGATATATATATCTTCCACTGGTTCTATTTCTCTGTTGGAATCCTGATAAGGTGTCTATTAAAGAGATGTTTGCTGTCTTTGAGTTCAATTTGCAATAAGTGACCTGAGAGAAATGTTTGTTCTTTGATTGCTACAAATTTGTTTCATATGTTTATATTGTAAAGAAAATAATTATTTTTACAGGGAAGGGCCATTGTTTCAAAACAAAGCAAGCTACCAGGAAAGGATAAGGGCTATTTAATTATACTTTTTTCCAGTTTCTTTTATTACTGGGAAGCCAGGAAAACACCTTTGATTTATCGGCAAAGTCCTTCTTAAAACATCTTGAAATTATTTCTCAATTCCCTGAAGAAACAGACTTCTTTCTTATAGAGACCTTCTTATTTTCAAAAACACCAGAAAACTTCATGTCTATAGTCGCTTAAAATGATACTATTCTTTTAAAAAAAGTTGCATAAAATTATGAAAGACTCCTTCTGCTTGCTTCAATCACTCACTACTAACCACTATTTTGTATGAACTCCTTTAAAATTTTAGTATGCTGGGGCGCCTGGGTGGCTCAGTCGATTGGGCGTCCGACTTTGGCTCAAGTCATGATCTTGCAGTGTATAAGTTTGAACCTGGCATCAGGCTCTGTGTTGACAGCTCAGAGCCCGGAGCCTGCTTTGGATTCTGTGTCTTCCTCTCTCTCTGCCCCTCCCCTGCTCATGCTCTGTCTCTCTCTCTCTTTCTCCCTCTTTCTCTCTCTCAAGATAAACATTTAAAAAATTAAAAAAAATTAATATGTTTACACCCATACGCTTGTAAACAAAATCCTTAAATAAAGTACAAATATCTAACAGCATTATCATGAATAACTTTGAACATATGTAAGTATATATCTTACTCTTTCAAAGTTAGTCACATCATTCTAAGAATATTCCACAAATTAGTTAACTATTTTCACATTAATAGACCCAACCTCTTGTATTCATCTTTATATCACTGATTCCAACCCCACTAACCACATAGTCAGCCTACAACAAATACTTGTTTTACCAAATGCAGAGCAACAAACATGTTTCCTGAAAGCAGTGATTTTGTGCTGGGTAGCATAAAACTATACAAACAAGTGGCATCTAAAACTGTCTAGCGTTGCTGGAAAACTACTTTAACTCAGCTCTTCCACCATGAATATGACCCCCAACTTCACAAAACCATTAGAAATCAACTCTGTCTCAAAGGATTAAAAAAATTTTTTTTTTCATTATTATTGAAACAGAACTTCCCCTTGAACACAAAACAGTAGTAAATAATAGGGGCGCCTGGGTGGCTCAGTTGGTTGAGTGGCCGACTTCGGCTCAGGTCATGATCTCATGGTCTGTGAGTTCGAGCCCCGAGTCAGGCTCTGTGCTGGCGGCTCGGAGCCTGGAGCCTGCTTCAGATTCTGTGTCTCCCTCTCCCTCTGCCCTTCCTCTGCTCATGCTCTGTCTCTATCTCTACGTCTCTCAAAAATAAACATTAAAAAAATAAATAAATAAATAAAATAAATAAATAATAATTTAGCGTGGTAAGAAAACAAGAGTTGAGTTGTGAATGCTTCGCATGGCAAATTCTGAAATGACAAACAGTGGGGACAGTTTGTTTGAACTTTACTTTTATGTGTTGTCTCTTTTGCACAAAACTAATGTCCTTTATTTCTAGCTCAAAAAGCAAGTTAAGAAAAAGTTATATATTTCTTTAAAAAGAAAAGAAAATACTGCCACTGGGGTGTTTCTGCTACTTTAGCCTGTACTGCTTCTTTCCCCTGGGCTAAGATCCTTTGAAGCAGTACTTCTAACCTCCTCTGCCCACTGGACCACCTGAAGGGTTCGAAAACATATTTATGTCTGGGCCACCCCCAGAGATTCTGATTTACTTGAGCCGGGGCATGCTCTGAGCACTGGGCATTTCTGAAGGTCCCTAGATGGTTCCAATGTACAGTCAAGGTTAAGAAACACTGCTTTACAAAAGGAGAGTCCACAGTGGGGCCACCGCTCTCTTGACTGCCTACCGTACTACTATGGTGGGTGGAGCTTGAGAGAGAGGACACACAGAGTGTGAGGGAGTGGAAAACTAAATCAGCATCACATGCTGGGGAGCAGGTTGAAGCAAGCAGGATACTCATTATGCCGCTTCCTAGCAAACCTGGCCTCTGGCTCTCAATCCATGAAACTGACTGAACTAAAGAAAATTTCTTTCTCTCTCTCTCTGTAATGAAAATGAGGAAGCACTTTTGTCTTAGTCAGTTTGAGCTGCTATATAAAAAAATACCATAGACTGGGTGGCTTAAAGAAAAAAATTTCTCACAATTCTGGAGGCTGGGAAGCCTGAGATCAAGGTGACAACAGATTCAGTGTCTAGTGAGGGCCCTCTTCCTTGTTTGCAGACAGCCACCTTCTCATTCTATCCTCACATGACTGAGTGAGGGGGATCTAGTTTCTTTCTTATAAAAAACCCACACTGGGGCACCTGGGTGACTCAGTTTGTTAAGTGTCGACTTCGGCCCAGGTCATGACCTTGCTGTTCCTGAGTTCAAGCTCCGCGTTGGGCTCTGTGCTCACAGCTCAGAGCCTGGAGCCTGTTTAGGATTCTGTGTCTCCCTCTCTCTCTGCCCCTCCCCCACTCACTCTGTCTCTCTCAAAACTAAACAAACATTAAAAAAAAAGGCACCCTAATCTCATCCTGAGGGCCCCACCCTCAAGACCTCATCTAAACCTAACTGCCTTCCAAAGAGCCTATCTCCTAGTACTATCATCATATTGGAGGTTAGGGCTTCAACACAGGAATTTGGGGGGAAAGGAAGACACAAACATGCAATCCATACTGGTCATAATCTAAGAATTAGAGATATTGATATTGTGACAGTTCTAGAGGTATGCCATTCAGAACTTCAAGACAGGAACTTGTAAGAGTTGTTGTTACCTGATTCCCACCAGTTAACTCTGGGATCTAGAACAGTGGTCGTGCTGAGATTGCACTCTTCCTGAGCTGCCTCTAGCTGATGACGCAGCAGGGCGCTGAAGCCAGCCCATGCCAGGACTCGTCTAACGGGCAATCTTTGTTCTGGGACTCTCTGGGACTTTGTCAGAGCCGCATTAAAGTCTGAACATTACTAACTAAACCTCCTTCCTCTCCCCTCTTCCTGTCAGATGGTATCATCTTCTCTCCTTACTCCTGCTCCTTCACCCCTTTACCTTTCGCAGACACTTACCCTAATAAACTTCTTGCACTCCTAATTCTTTCTTGACATTGATTCTCTGAGGACCCAAACTAGTATGAAACAGGACCTCAAAGATCATCTAGGCTTATGTAAATTACTTTTTAGCTCAGAAATTTGAGATTCAAATGATTTTCCGAATACCACATAGCTCCTACGCGGCAGACCAGAACTAGTGGTAAATTTCACAATCCAGTAGTGTTTTTCCTGCCAAAATAGATAAGATTCACAAAAAGGTGACTTCACTGGAAACTTAAAAGTTAAAAATAATAAAGACAGAACTGCAACAATTTATACTGGATAAGAACACTGATCCTCGCCAATACTTTTTGTTTCCTGTTGTTAATTTCAGTCATTCTGGCAAGTGTGAGGTGGTATCTGATCGTGGTTTTTCATTTGTATTTCCCTGATGATGAGTGACGTTGAGCAGACAGACACTTTAACCTTAATAAATTGCGCGTGTCTTGTACTACTAAAGGTAAAGATACCTAGATTATGTTGATTTAAAAATTAAAATCTTAAATAGTTAGGCACTTGAGCCAGAGTGTTTCTCTAATTTTTAGATCAGAGATTCTGTCATGTCACCTGTGAACCCCCTTGAGACTATTGTTACCAGACCTACAAAATGTAAGAATTTTTTCCTGATTTTGTCTTTGATAAAGTGAAGATTATATACTAATTTTGTCTTGCAATTTAGCTTTCACTTAAAGCTGTATCATGGATATCTTCATCTTTAATGCCTAACATATCTATCTCATTACTGTTAATGACTGCCTATATTCCATTGTATAAATGAACAAAATATATTTAATCAATCTTCTGTTTTGATCATTTAGGTTGTTTTTTGTTGTTCACTATTAAAACAATTCTTCAATTACTATCCCTGAAAATGTGTCTAGTTAGAATGACAGGATTTGATTCTATGTAGCATGCAAGAATTTTTGTTACTGTTTCCTGTCAATAATACAAGCAACCCTGATTGCTAGACAGGGAAACTACTCCTTTTTTATTTGTGTTTAGAAGGCAATGCTTAGCATATCCTAGAGAATTTCACATTTAGTATCTTATTTAATCCTCACAAAAACTATACATAGCTGAATACTATTATTTTTTAAAATCTTCTAATTATGAAATAATATACATTTATTGAAACTTTACAAAATGGAGAAATCCATAAAGAAAAAATGAACACCTATAATTTAACTGCTCAGAGAAAACTTGAGTTATTTCAATTAATCTCCTTCATATCTTCTGTGTGCAGTTGTTTTACATAGTTGAAACTTACCTTTATACACCTGTGTCCTGCTCTTTAAGATTATAACGATGTTTCCTGTTACTCCTCTTGATAGCCACCTTTTTTCTTTAATGCCATGCAATATTCCACTGATTCTGTACTGTGTGTTACTGATCTTTTAGTTTACTTCCATTATCTCCTACAATGTATTTGCTATGAAGGAGATCTTTGAGGTACAGAGATTTCTCTGTGTTTTATATTACTTATATAGGGAAAAAGACCTAGAAGTGAAACTGAGAGATCAAAGCTTTTAATATATGGCCAAACTGAAGGTTTCATTAGTCACTCATCGAATTGTTCCAACCAAGCCTTCAGATATTCAACCAGGAAGGAGCATGTCTTAAGCTATAGTTTTAGCACCCCTACACCCCTCTAGCTTCATGGTGTTAATTAACATCAGCCATTTATTACATATTTTTTCTTCTATTATCAGAAAAATATCCTTTAATATAGGAATATATGAATACACATAGTACATTATAATAAAAGCTTTGCTATAATACATTTTATTTTAATGTTTATTTTGAGAGAGAGCACACATTCATGCACGCACACGTGAGCAGGGGAGGGACACAGAGAGAGGACAGAAAGAATGCCAAGAAGGCTCTGCACTATAAGTGCAGCCCCAACTCGGAGCTCCATTCATGAACCATGAGATCATGACCTGAGCCAAAATCAAGAGTCAGACACTTAACTGACTGAGCCACCTAGGCGCCCCACTAGTGGTTTATTAAATCATAAAGGAATAGAATTTAAATGGATGTGTGCAAATTCCTAATATATAAAAAATCATAAAGGATTCTTAGAACTCATATGCAATAGTTTTTGAGGGAAAAGATTCTTCCGTACATTGCAAACTTCTAGAGTTTCTACCTATATCTATAGTACAGTATAGTATGGGCTAAAAATCTAGATAGCTTTAGTAAAGTTTTTAGACCATAAATGGGTGCTGCAGTTTTCAAAGGCAGAATGCTTCAGATATATACAATTATTAATTGGGTAAAAATTCTGGAAAGTAACCAAGAGCTGTTTTGTGTTACCACTGTGAAAGAGCAGTGGATGGGATGGAAATTGCTGACCTTTACCCTGGCAGACTTTTCTGTCCAACAAAATTTAAAAATACTGTTGCCTTGACACCTCTTCCAGCACCATACTCCCAGTTTCTCCCTCTGTTCCCAGAAATCAGCATTGTTTTACACTTGCTTACATGGAATTAACTGCTGAGATGGGCCCATCTTGGACTCACTGAAATCATATTTTCCTTCTCTTTAGAGAAGACTACAAGACCAACCACTTAGTGACTTCGGGTCAACCTCAGAATGGATCTGGATAATCAGTTTAGTATAACATGTCAGGGAAGATATGAATTCCTAAGAACAGCTCAAAAATAAAAACAAAAATCCTAACTCACCCCCCCCTCCATGCACAACTTTTGTAGGTGTTGGCTTTACTACTGAAAAGTTTGGTCTTTTTCTTTAACTACCATTTTAAATTCTGTCAGCACAATTTATATATCAAAAAGATAAGACTTTATATATCTGTATTTTAGCTAGATACTGAGAAAGTAATTACTACTTCTAGGCAAGTTATAATCATTTATAATTCTTGGTGCTGTACAAATCTGCCTAAGGTGAAAGTCGGTATGCTGAATCTAAAAGTGTAATGAGAGTATAATTTTCCATTTTACATTAAATACAACTAATGCTTACACTGTTGGAGGTTGCAAGTTCATACTGATATAAAATATAGAGTGCACGACATTTATTTTATCGGTTTTTATATAAAATTGCACTTTCAGATTGAGCAAATTTCCATTTGTATTCAGGTTTGGAGAAACAATTAAAATGAGAATCATACTTTTAAGTGTCATGTAGGCATCTAATAAGAAATATTTTACAAAACAGAATAGTTTTAAATTGAAGGACCCACTAGAGTGAATCTCAGAAAAAGTTTCTTGAAAATCTTTCTTGGAGTGCCTGGGTGGATCAGTCAGTTAAACATCTGACTCTTGATTTTAGCTCAGGTCACGATCTCATGGTCTGGGACCAAGCCCCACATCAGGTTCTGTGCTGACAGTGCAGAATCTGCTTGGGAGTTAGTCTCGCTCTGCCTCACTCTCTGCCCCTCCCCTGCTCATGCTCACGCGCTTTCTCTCAAAATAAATTAAAAAAAAAAAAACAAAAACATCCGGGGCGCCTGGGTGGCTCAGTCGGTTGAGCGTCCAACTTTGGCTCGGGTCATAATCTTGAGGTCCATGAGTTCGAGCCCTGTGTCAGGCTCTGTGCTGACAGCTCAGAGCCTGGAGACTGCTTCAGATTCTGTGTCTCCCTCTCTCTGCTCCTCCCCCACTCATGCTCTGTCTCAAAAATGAATAAACATTAAAAAAAAAATCCTTCTTGAAAAACAAATTTTTATACTTCACCCAATGGCAAGTAGAAGTCTACAGACACAAAAAAGAATCATGGATGTATATTTTATAAATCAAAATCATTAATAGTTCCTATTTGTTTCCCAATAAAAACTAAATTTTTAGAAGAGACTCAGGAATAAAATCAGTGGAAAAAAAAAACACCTTAGATTTTCCTGGAAAAAAATCTTAGATAAAAATTTTAAATAATTTTAGTAGTTTATTGCTATGCAAAATAGGCAGATACTCCCTCAGCCTAACAATTAAAATCTTAAACAATTAGAATTTTCTTGGTATTTAAAATATAAATCTTAAGGATACAGGTAATGCAAAAAATATAACAAACCACCCAATTCATTGCATATGAGCAGTAAAACCAAAGGACAAGTTTTTAAAGTATATTATAGCAGGGCACCTGGGTATCTCAGTCAGTTAAGCATCCAACTCTTGATTTCGGCTCAGCTCATGATCTCACAGTTGCGGGGTCAAGCCCTACATTGGCTCTGTGCTGACAGAGTGGAGCCTGCTTCGGATTCTCGCTCTCTCCCTCCCCGGCTTGTGTTATGCGTAGTCTCAAAATAAACTTAAAAAAAAAAAAAAACAACTAAGAAACCACTAGTGACTACTCCCCACATACAGACTTGTAAGCTTAAAATCTTCAAACTGAGAACTTCTTATACCCAATTTGGGCCTATTTTTTCAGCTTGGATTTGAAACATTTCTGACTTTTTCTTGAGCAGCAGAGGCCAGAACTTTAACTCAAAGTATGTATTTCAATTTGTTTGTAACTTTTCCTAGTGGTCCCTTACATATACATTTGGACTTTCCCTCCACAATGTTATCAAGTTGTTCACTGTCAAATAACTGTCATTCTTCGGCCCTTTTGTATGTCTTTCTGGTATATTCTTATACAATTTCTTCTAAATTTCAGTATGTATGAGAGTTCAGTGTCATCATGAATTTGGAAGTTTTGTTGAACACAACTTCTTCAGATTATAAGTAAAAAATATTACCATCCTAAGCATTGATGTTTGAACCATTTCACATTGTTGGATACTCTTTACTCAGAGCAATGACTTGTAGTTGGTCTTTATCCCAATAATTCAATATGTAAGTCCACTTTACCAGAGAGGCTGGATCTGATATATTAATTTATAAAAATCTAAATAAATCACATTTTGATTATCTTTTATTTGCACCACCTATCTGCTAAATCCAATGGCACTGCAATGGTCAGATCTAAAAGAAATCCAAGAATAGGTTTTATTTTAAAAATCACAATTATACATTCCTTTTACCTTTGTATTTCTGAAAATTTTCAGTATTATACAAAACGGTATTTGTACGAGTGTAGGAAACACTTATGTGTTTGTAGGAAGTTTTCTTAGTGTCCTTTTATATAAGATACACAAGATCGGATGTTAGTTCTTCCAAACTTATTTTTCATTTTTCCTTACACGACTTTGTAATTCTATGCAGATCAAATGCTCAATAAATGGCACAATTACTGAGCACCTGCTATGTGTAAGCTTCAGCCTAAGTATTGTGTACATTGAAAAAGAGTCTAAAAGACTCTTTAGGAAGACGAGTCATTACAAAATAGTAAGGCTGGGTAGTATATTATAGTTTTTAAAATTAGTAGTAAAAGCAATGAGTCCAGGTAGCAGAAATCATGGTAGGACAATGTTTTTCAAAGCTTTGTGGACAAGTAATGGTGAAAAGTTGATATACAATGAATTCTTAGTACTTTTTTTTATAATGTTTACTTATTTATTTTGAGAGAGAGTGTGTGCTTGTGAGCAGGGAAGGGGCAGAGAGAGAGGGAAAGAGAGAATCCCAAGCAGGCTCCACGCTGTCGGGACAGAAGCCCACATAGGGCTCAAACTCACAAACCACAAGATCATGACCTGAGCCAAAATCAAGAGTCCAATGCTTAACCAACTGAGCCACCCAGGCACACTAAATTCTTAGTTCTTGATCTTAAACATCAGAATCTAATTTTAGCTAGGTAAGAAGAAAGTAATTTTATTCTAAGATTAGGGAGTAGCTTACAGAATTGAGAGAAAGGCCAAAAATTAGGATCATAAAATGACGGAAATCAAGGAAAGCTCGGCAGCAGAGATTACCAGAAAGTAAGCTTCAAAACAGCCTGGTTAGAATTCTATTACTGACCCAAACACTGCTGACACCCTAGAAACTACTGCTACTGCCAAAGAATGGTACAACAGGGAATACATTCTAAGCTTTCTGTGTCATTCATTCACAACTCAAAACTCCAGCAAGAGCACACAAATGGTGGCACCAAGGTTACATACCAGCAATCGGTTTGGGAAAAATAAAGTATCTAATCTTTTAGCCTTCTCTAATGTAATGTGGAGTCTTACCTCCCACAAACACCTAATAAGCAATTCTCCCAAAATAAAAATGGCTTGTGGAGTGGAGCAGTCAAAAAATGACAAAATACCCACTAGTGGCCACTCCTTTGCCTGCCCAATATACACATACCCACAATTTCCCATGATTATACTTCTTCAAAAATTTATCCCACTTAGCATAGTACAACCATCTCTCATTCAACTAAGAATGCACCCTTCCTCACAGGAAGACAATCAAGTCTCACAGGTTGCTGTCTTCAGTTCCATAGCCAGGATGTCAGGAACGCCCATTCCTCCCCAGTTCTATAGTAATCCCATCATGATATTCTGCAACCTATGCACTACATTATATCAGCCAATGTCAAAAAGCCTATATACAACAATGGAAGAAAAAAAAAGTAAAGCTAAATTTGGTTAAAATACACACAAGTCATACAAAGGAATATAGGTAGAGGCTACATAGCTGTTTTTGAAACTGGTCATGACAGCCTAGACAGTATTTATGACTTATTTTGTCCAATACCCACTCCATATTCCCTTGACTTTCAGCCAGAATTCTTAATGGGTGTAGGTTTTTTATCCAGTGGGATGACTAAAACCTCATTCCTGAGAATTTTAAGCCCCTGTGTAAGGCTGTTGAAATATTTTCTTGAGAGTCTAAGAAGGAAGCAACTTGGAGCCTCTGGGGTTTTGTGCATACTCATTGTGTAGCAGTTTTTAACTTGATTTCCCCTTGGTGGATTATCAACCCCTGCGGTCACTACCTTACCACCCATTTTGGCAGTGTCCAGGGCTTTAAGGAACTTGAAATGGCCAAATGTGGTCTGGTTTCAGTTTCCAATTCAACAATACCATTGTTGTATATAACTTTTGTGGAAGCATTTCTCCGTGTACAAAGCAGGCAGCATTAGAGATGGAAGAAAATATTTTCTGGATGAATTTTTTTTTTTTAAGCGAACTGAATTCTTTGACTAGAAGTATGTGAGAAACTTTAATAATATACGAGGTCACTGTAGTTAATGACTAGTGTCTGTGACAGACCTTGCCAGCCAGATGTCCAAATGGGTACTGGCACAGAAACAAGTCCTCTTAGGCTAATAACTCTCTTGTCTTGAGAAACAGCATGTTCTACCTGGTCTTTTGGAGAATGAACACCTGATCTTAGAACTCCAGGTAACTGTGATCCCAGCTGTCCAGTCTAAACAGGATATTATCTAGACATAAATATAAATTAGGGATTTTCAACCTTGCCACTATTGATATTTGGGCCCAAGTTACTTTTTCTTGTGGGGAGCTGCCCTGAGCATTGTAAATTGTTTAGCTGCATCTCTGGCTTATCAACTAGTTGCCATTAGCGCTCTGCAATTACACAATAAAAAAATGTCTCTAAATATTTCATTAAATTGTTATATTTTACCCCTGAGAAGCAAAACTGCCTTCAGTTGAGAATCACTGACCTAAGTGGATCCTTTGAGTTCTATCATCCAGGAAGTGTCCTGCGCCAGTCCTAAAGGCATGAATAAGTTGTGTGATCAAATTCTCAAGATGCTCTCCTGCCACGCTGCCTCTTTTCACTCAATTCACAACTATCGGCTCACAAGAACTCCCTACGGATAACTTGATGTTGGAAAAGAATTCAAGCTTGACCTCTAGGTGGTTCTGTGTATTATGTTACTACCAGCCACAAATGAGGTGGCGGGGAGCATTAAACCCCTTGTTCATGGCTGGCAACAAAGGACAGGAAAGTCCTCCAAGGGACCAGATCCTTGAGCCATTCATTTTGTCTCTGTGGCCTGAAGGGATATGGTATGAAATAAGATTATGAATATTCATGGAAAGTGAACTTGGGGTTTGGGTGGATTCTCAGGTGCTTGGAAAAGGACTGGTGCCTACTTAAGAAAGGTTGGAAAGGGTTTATAGGTGGATCTTTTAAAATGGATCCAGAATGTGAGACTTTCTGAGCTATGTTAATATAGCAAAGCCCTCGCAGTGAGAGAGACCCTGAATAATTAGGTAGATAGCCAACTACCTGGTAACCAACTAATTTCATTAGAAGAGTTAATGTTTTAGTTTTGTCCTCATTGGTAGACATTATTGGTTTTTTGCTTTTTTTGCCCGTGACATTTCTGGCAGCACCACCATTTATGGAGTTACTAAATAATTATACATTATCATGGATTCCCACACATTGTTCTAGCCAAGGAACTTATTACACAGAAGACATAAGATAAAGTGCTTGAAGACTTAGTTATGAAGCCAGCTGAGAGACAACACTCCAAATGCAGTGTATATTTATACTCAACAACTGATTTTTAATGTGATTTCTCCCATCCCTATATTAGTTCCAAGAACTAAGAAGCCTCTCACAATTTTACCCAATTATTCTCTCATAAAGTATTTGCTTTTTGTTCCTGATTCCAGACGCCACTCTGTGTGTGTGTTTTAATAGATTACAGTATTTAGGAGTTCAAAATAAATTAGTTGAAAGTAAACGAAGTTCAAATTGCCACATGGAAATTTTGGATTCTTTATGCCACTAGGTAAGCTGGCAAAAAAAGAGGGTTGCCATGTTAGTTGGGATGTCTTAACCTTATGATACAGTTGCTTCACAAATAAGAGCAGGGAAGACTATGGAGGGAAAACTGAAGATTCTCTGAGGGGTGTTCTTACATTGCCAAATATAGTGGTAAAAGAAATAAGAGCTTAGACCTGTCTAAATCTGGTCACTCTATTAGGGAAGAAACCTAGTTGTTCAAGGTAGTAGCCAAAACAAAAATAAAATAGATGCATAAGTAAAATCTAAGGCACTTAAATAAGACAAGTAACTTCCACCTGTTATTTCCTTGCTGTCATATATAACATGTATTTTAACAAATTTCCCATCTCTTTCTGTTGTCTATGTTAGTACTAAAATGACTGCTTAGTTAGCACAATTTGCAGAACATCAATGAGAATGTAGCAAAACTTGAAAAATGAACATAATCTGAAGGCCTTGGCCGTGACTATAGTAAACAATAGCTGCACTGTTCACCATGAGTACTTTTGGAAATTTAGGTATAAAAGGAATAGAATGTGTGTGGAAACTGAATAGCCAAGAGTGAACTGTAGTGAACATTTGTCTTTTTCGGTGAGTACACATTCGCCCATCACAGAATTATTCCAGATGCTCCCTTCAATTACAGAGGCCAAAAGAATAGGCACATGACCCAATCTTGACCAATTGAGCACTTTCTCCAAGGACTCTGAACCCTAAGCTAATCTTGCAAAGAACAAAAACAAATGACAGGAAGGATTCATTATACCATCCAGACCAGGCTGTTCCCACTATCAAACAGACTCTGCTTCCTCCTCCAGTACTTTCCACCACCAGTACTGTCCCATTTGTGGCCCGCCAGTTCTGAGAGCCATGGATATCATTCCAATAAATTCCCTTTTCCTCAAGGTAGCCAGATGGTTTCTACTGTTGACAATATAGGGCCCTGATACAATCAGGAACATGAACAGAAATGGAAAAACGAACAAATACAGAAAATCTCTTAAAATGTTTTACTAGAAACCTATCTTTTCAAAGAACCTACTTTTGATCCTGGATATTTTTATGGACTGCAGGTTTGTCCCCTCCTTGAATTCATTTGTTGAAACTGTAACCCCCGGTAAAATAGTACTGGGGGTGGTGCCTTTGGGAGGTAATTAAGTCATTAGCATGGAGGCCCCATGATGAAATTAGTATAAAAGCAAGACAGCTAGCCTTCTCCTTCCACCATGTGAAGATACAATGAGAAGACAGTTCTCTCTAAACCAGGAAGAGAGTCTTCACTGAAATCCAACCTTGCTGGCACCCTTGTTGTGATCACTGAGGCCATGAGAGATGAAAAACTAGGACCGTCCCAGCTTTGGTTATGTACCTATCCTTAGTCAATCGCTCTGCTACAGAAGTGGATGATTTGTATTTGGACCTTACGATGGACTGGAGAGGAACTTCCCAAGAAAAAGAAGTGTTAGGCCAGCAGAAATAGGGTTCCAAAAGAAATATCTTAAAGATATACATCTGTATGTATTTATATTATGTATACATGTAGTATTTTATAGATATCTACATATATAGAAGGTATACTGTAATATTTTTCCTAGTTATATCACACACAGATCTGGACGGAGCTATCCAAATTCGAGGGAGGGGGATTTGAAGGGTGGAGAGAAAAAAACTAATTTTGTTACATTCTTTGCAACGAAAGCATACACCGGGAGGGGTATGAGGAGGAAGGCAGGGAGTGAAAATAAATTCATTTCAACAACCACTTTGGGAAGGAATAGTTAAGCCATGGGATTCGTATATGTACGTGTACGCAAATACACACACGTGTCTGCGCACACACACATCTCCCCCCATATTAATCTAAACACTTCAGATAACTTAAACTGAAGCACAATTTGTTATTTCCAATGAAAGGTTTTTGAGTAGTAAAAAAGTGTTAAGACTTTTAGAAATACAAATCATTTACTCAGTAACAACACTTAGCAGATAACAGAACATACTGCACATATACGTTTCCCATTTACCCTGAAAAAAATAGTTTTGCTACACAATGCTTTCCTAAGATAAGTTGTTCTATGGCCAAAGAAAATAGTATTTTAAATAGTCTATCTTTCTAAAATTAAGGCAACTTTCTAAACAGGTATTTAGAAAGGAAGTGGGAACAATTAAGCTTAATTGCTATGAAAACAAAGACTAACACCACAATTAGAGAACATTTAAATAGGAAAATTAGGAAACTATATATAAAAAAACTATACATATATACACTGTATCAAAATACCTTTTTCCTATTTTGGTAACTAAAATTTCGAGATTAAAAACAAAGTAGTTCAAGCATTTCTAAGTATAAAAATTTCAGATTTATATTTATTAAAAACAAAGTAATATCAGTTCTGTTCAAGTAACTATATATACACCAAGACAAATATCGCAACTGTGGAAACAGAAATAGTGAACAACTTCAAATTTCTTAATATTTTAATGGCTTAAGCAACTTACTTTTTTTCAGTCGTTTCTTGCTAAAATAGGTTTATTTAATTTTAAACTCAGATCAGTGTAGTTTTTGTTTTTTGGTGGTGTTTTTTTTTTTGCTTTTTTTTAAAAGACAAAATATTTATTTAAAATGGTATTACGTTTGCACCAACTAAAAAATAACATTTACATTTGTCTAGATGTAAAATTTTAAAAACATACAAATTGAGTATATAGTAGGAAAATATGTAAAAAAAACACATAAGGAACTATGTCCCATTAAAAAATATAAATGCACCCTTCTACTGATTATATGACTACTGAAAACTAAATATTCTGATTTAAAAGTAGATTCTATAAAATGTCAAGGTAGTAGGCAATGTTTGATTTCCTCATATAATGAATAAATAAGAAGTATTTCTATTTCAGTTTAACAGTACTACTAGTATTTCTTAGCAAAAATGTAGTATTATAGATAGCAAGGTAAGCATTGCCCTGTATTCAAGTTTTCATGTTTGATCTCCATTAAAATGTTTTCTATAATTTGTAAGGACAACGCACACAAAAGTAAAAAGATGAGGTAAACATCTTACACTTTTAAGAAATTACTTAAAACTTAATATTCAGATATTCTCAATGCCTAAGCTCTAGAATGATGTTTATGAAGGTCCTCCATTAAAAAAAAAACAAGAAAAAAAAAAAAACAGATGGTCCTCCATAACGTCGATGATATGACACGTATCTGAACCACATAATGAACAGCAGGTTTCTTGGTCTTCTGAGTAGGCAAATGATGTTCTTCCCTGTTATTACAAAGCAATCATGACTAAGTTTTGCCAAAAATATTGCTTCGGTGTAGGTTTACATGAGGCACCATGCTACAGTAAGAGCAGCTACAATGCCATTCAAAATTGCCATGCTATAGCCCATGTGGAAAGAATGTCCAGTCAGTTTCCTAGGGGGAAAAAAAATGAAAAAAGGAAAATGTAATTTGGAATAACAGAAACACCATCAGTTCTTACTGAAAATGTTTACGACATAAAAATGTTTCCCTAATATTTTACACATTATTACACATGTTAGAAAAGAGTATTAGACATCTGCAGGATTAAGGGAGTGACCTTAAGTTCCCTGCCAAAAACTGTCCTGTTTATCAAATACAGTTTTTCAGTTTCATTACTTAGAGCAAAATGTTCAGTTTAATCCCTTATACTTCTTTACTTTGCTTCATAGTCACTGAGTGTATCATAACCTAATTCTATGTTTCAATCTTGTTACATTACTAACATGCTGTTTCATTAATTAGCACTGTTTCCCTGTTCTCTTGTTCTGAACTAAAAGTACGTATTATTTCAGGTATTTGTCCTGTTTGTTCCAATTTTGGATTCCATGAAGAAATTATACTCTTTTTAATCACTAAAAACAGGACTTTTCCATATGTGGGTCATAAACCAGATTATGTCTTTTATAGACAATTCAGCTCTCAATAGGTTACTTAACTGAAGTGGCCTTCAGTGAGCTCCTAAGTATCAGCAAAGACACGTCTCTTGTTTTATGATTACTCAGTGCCAACTTGCTTCTGTGCACAGGTTTCCCCTGACATTTGATTCCTCTATTTTACAGTAATTTTACCATATTTTCTTTAAGATTCCTTCAATTAACTATTGCAGCAATACCCTTTGTTTATCCTTATAAAGATGAGACATGCTAAAAAGAATAGAAGCTAAGGTCCAATTGGTGTCAGAGGCAGATCTTTTCCTCAGTGGAGCAATCCAAATCGAGGACATATAGGGAAGTGCACTGGCAGGAATAAGAGCCCAAAGTCAGTAGTAAGTAGTAGTAAGAGCTCTGGACTGAGGGTCACCATGACTATTTCCTCACCTCTTTTGTCCTTTGAACAGGTCAAAGACAAGAGATGTACTTGGATCTGAATTAACATTGGAAGGATTCCAGTCTTACAAGATCTGTGGTAGGGAGTAAAGAGATACACTCTTCAAAGAACACACCTTTGCATTCATCTGAGACTGAAGAAGGCCCTGATACTTCCTCATAGCCCGTTATTATTGTTTACACTTTCCACTCAACCTTACTCACCTTGGAACTAGTTTAAGTTGATTCTCATGTGACATTAAGGGTTAATCTACTAATCTACTTAGCTGCATTAACCTACTATATGGTAAAATGAAATAAATACTCTGGATGCTTTACTTATTAAAAATATTCCCTCAAATGCGTACTGATTAGTGAACAGAAAGCTAACCATAAAATTGAACTATCAGCACTGTCATTCATTATTTAAAAAGTACTAATGACCCGTGAATGTTTAAATTCATACTAACAAAATGAAGTTAATCATGGAACAGAATTTCAGGAGTTAATTGTTCTCTTTCACTAGTTTTTGACCCTGTACTCCCATAAAAAATAGAAAAACCTCTGAAGTACAGTTTACCAAACTTTAAGAAATTATAAAAACTACCATGTTGGTATAACTGAATTTTACTGAGCTGTACATGCTCAAATGTTCAGTGACCCTTATAGAACAGGCAAAGCAAGGAATTTTAATGGCAATGAAGAAATGATCCAGAGCAGATTCTCAGTCTTTCTACCATCTCGAATGCACCATATCCTCTCTAGAAACATGGTAACAATTGTCACACATGTACTGCTATGCAAAAGACTTAAAATCTCTGAGTAATCACTTGCTTTAAAACTCCTTTTCAGAATACTCACCATGATTTTCTTCTCTCGGGAAAGAAAGACAACCCCTGCCCACAGGTTTCCTCTCCTATGCCTTATTTGTGAAGTCCTGTAAAAAACTGATGGTATCTTGGTTGCCCTTTGTCAACATCCTTCATCTATCTTTTGTAAAGGGCAAGTTTTGAACTGAAAAATTGGGTCTGAGTATGGTGCCTATTTTATTCAATACATACGCATGTTACTTTTTAAAGTATACACACACACACACACACTGAAGTCCAAATGCCTGACACACATACAGATCAATGAATCTTTATCATGTGATACCCTCATGTACCAACCATCCAGATCAAATACAAAACATTTCCAGTACCACAGAAAGCTTCTTTGTTCCTCTTTCCCCAAATCCTGAGATAACCACTATAACCATTTGTTAACATGATGCCTGGTTTCACCTGTTCCATCTTACATGCCCCTCATACAGTATGTTTTCTTCTGTGTCTGGAATATTGTGTCTGTGAGATTCATCCATGTTGTATGTAGCATTAGCATGTGTTCTTTGGTACTGCAGTTTAGTACCCTGCTGTACAAAAATAAGAAAATCTATCCATTCTATTACAGAGCATTTGGACTGTTTCCAATATGAGGCTCCTATATGTAGGGATACTATGAACATGATGCTACATATCTTTGGTGGCTGTGAGACATCTGCACTCATTTCTTGTGGGTATACCCTAGGAATGGAATTGCTGGGTTATGAGGTGGATGTAAATTTGGCTTCAGTAAAAATATCAAACATTTTCCCAAAGTAGTTGACTACTGTACACTTCTACCAGCAATGTCTGAGAGTTTCAGTTGCTCCATACTGTCACCAACAATTAGTATTATCAGTGTTTTACACTATAGTGGGTGTGCAGATTATGTTGTTGTGGTTCGAATATTTTATTTTTCTGATGACAAACATACTTACTGCCCATTCAAGTATCTTCTTTTTTGAAGTTCCTGTTCATCTTTTTGCTCATTTTTCTATTGGTTTATAGAGTCCTTTGTCAATAATATGTGTCATAAATATCTTCTCCTGTTTATGGCTTGTCTTTTCACTCTTTAATAAGATCCACTGATGAACAAGTTCTTACTTTAAATACGGTCCTTTCTTTTTTAAATGATTAGTACTTTTTTGTGGCCTTTTCAATATATCTTTGACTACAGTTATGAAAATAAACCACTTGTAGAGAAGCTTTATTGTTCCTTTGAAATTTTGGTCCTTTGAAATTTTGGTCTATAACTCATCTCAAATTAATTTTTGTATGTGGTATACGGTAGTAGCCAATTCTCATGTTAGACCTTATGGAAATCCAAATATTTCAGCATAATTTATTGAAAAGATCATCTTTTTCCCCTCACTAAATTTCCTGGGTGCCTTTGTCCTAAGTCACATAACCATCTATGTGTGGGTGTTTTTAAGATTTCTATTCTATTCTTTGGGTCTATTTGTTTATCTCTGATAAAATCAACAACTTTCCTATATAGGAAAATTCATTAGTGAATTAAAAACAAAATTATGCTATACACCTAAAACTAATAACACTATGTGTTAAGCTGGAATTAAAATAAAAACTTAGAAAGCCAAAAAAAAATTTATGCTAAAATATCCTTATAATGAAGACTATAAAAACTTAGAAATACAACTAACAATAATGTGCAAGACTCGCATGAAGATGATCATAAAACTTTACTGAAGAAGATCTAAATAAATAAAAGACATCCTGTGTTCATGGAACTGAAAACAATATTATGAAAATGACAATAATCTCTAAATTGATCTATCAGGGCAATGCAATTCCTCAATTTTCCTTTCCAACTGCCTTTTTCTGAAGATATGGCACAAGTTGATCCCAAAATTCATATGGGAATAAGAGACCCCAAATTCTTAAAACAATACTGAAAAAGAACAAACCTGGAAAACTCACACTTCCCAATTACAAAACTTGAAGTTACAGTAATCAAATGGCATGGTAACTGGCATATGGATAAACAAACAGACAAATGGAACAGAATTAAGAGTCCAAAATAAACCCAGAGATGCAGTTGAATTTCAACAAGGGTGCCAAAGACCACTTAGGAGGGAAAGAATAGTCTGTTCAACAATTGGTCTGGAACAACTGGATGCAAAAGAATGAATTTGATCCTTTAACTCACATACTATACAAAAATTACCTCAAAATGGATCAGACATACATGAAATAATTAAAACTCTTAAAATGAAGCAAAGGTATAAACTTTTGCAACCTTGAATTAAGCAATGGTTTCTTACATAAGCAACTGAAGAAAAAATAAACTGAACTTCATCGTATTAAAAATTTTTCTGCTTCAAAGGACACTATCAAGAAAGTGAAGGGGCACCTAGGTGGCTCAGTCGGTTAAGCAGCCAACTTCGGCTCAGGTCATGATCTCACGGTCTGTGAGTTCGAGCCCCGAATCGGGCTCTGTGCTGATGGCTCAGAGCCTGGAGCCTGCTTCGGATTCTGTGTCTGCCTCTCTCTCTCTGCCCTTCCCCTGCTCATGCTCTGTTTCTCTGTCTCTCAAAAATAAATAAACGTAAAAAAAAAAAAAAAAGTGAAAAGACAACGCAATGAACAGAAGACAGTATTTGCAAATCATTTGTTTGGTTTTTTTGAGTGAGAGACAGAGAGCAAGTGAGCAGAGGAGGGGCAGAGGGAGGGAGAGGGAGAGGGAAGGAAAGAGAGAGAGAGAGAGAGAGAGAATATCTTAAGCAGGCTCCAAGTCCAGCACAGAGCCTGGCATGGGGCTCAATCTCATGACCGTGAGACCGTGACCTAAGCCAAATTGAGAGTTCGATGCTTAACCAACTAAGCCACCCAGGTGTCCCTTGCAAATTATATACCAAATAAAGATCTACTATCTAAGATATAAATAAATTCTTAGGACTCAAAACAAAGAGATAGATAATCTAATGTTAAAAAGGGCGAAGCATCTGAATAGACATTTCTGCAAAGAAGATAAACATTAGCCAAAGAGCACATGGAAGGATGCTAGACATCATTAATCACTATAGAAATGCAAATCAAAGCCACAATGAGTGAATACTTCATACTCACTAAGATGGTTATAACACAAAAAAGAAAGGAAAGAAAACAGTAAGTACTGATGAGGATGGAGAAATCAGAAATCTCACATGTTGCTGGTACAAACATAAAATGGTACAGCTACTGTAGAAGAATTTGATAGTCCCTCAAAAAGCTGAGTTACCATATGATCCAGGAATTCCATTCCAGGTATATACTCAAGAGCTGAAAACATATTTTACACAAAAACTTGCACCTGAAAGTTCACAGAAGCATTATTCATAAGAGCTAAAAAGTGGAAACAAAGCAAATGTCCATCAACCGATAAACAAAATGTGACATATCCATACAATGGAATGGAATGCAGCTACAAAATGGAAAGTACTGATACATGCCACAGCATGGATGAACTTCAAAACCAGTATGCTAAGCATCCAAAAACAGATCTGTTTGTAAGAATAAGTAAATAAGGGCTGGGGGAAGAGGTGAAGTCAGACATTAAAGACCACATTCTGGGACTTGTGTGATTCCACTTACATGAAATGCTCAGATAGGCAAATCTGTAAACAAAAACTAGACTTGGAGTTTCCAGCGTCTGGAGGAGGGGATAATAGAGGAGTAACTTATAATAAGTATGGGGTTTTCATTCTGAAGTGATGGAAACATTATGGAATTAGTGATGGAATATTATGGATAATGATTAAATAAGATAGAGAATATACTAAAAGTCACTGAGTTATACACTTTAAAATGGTGAGTTTTATGTTATGTGACTTATATTGCAATTAAAAATTAAATTTTATTCAAAGACATTAAAAGAGTAGCTGAATGAAGAGAAATATCTACCATAGTCTGGGAATACTTAACATTGTAAAGATATCAAATACCTTGAAAAGAAACCATAAATTCAATGAAATCTCATTAGTAGCTCAATAGAATTCCTTTGGTGGGAAACTGACACTTTGATACTAAGTTCATCTGACACAGTAAAGGTGTGAAATGAATAAAGAAAAATCCTGAGAAATCAGAAAAGTTGTAACATAAGTAGTTTAAAAAAAGAAGGATATAGAATCAGAAATAAAAAGACACTGGAAGAGACTTTAGCATCCAAACACAGATCTATGTTGTAAGAGTAAGTATATAAGGGCTGGGGGAAGAGGCGAGTAAATATACGCATGGAGATTTTACATTTTACCAGCAGGCATTTTAACATCTTAGATGGAACAAAATTGACAATTATTTCAAGTTCCTTTTTCCTAACCGTGGTTTTTCATTTATCAGTGTAGGAGAAATCAAGACTCAGCTTATCACTTTAAAAGAGCTGTCGTTATATTTACATTTAGATGGAATAAAAAGAATTGGTGACTTAGGCAGTTTCTTTTCAGTTCTTTGGTTTTATTTTGTGATTCCCACAAACTCTATGAATATTAAGAAAAAAATTGTAAGACTAATGTCATATTTTTAGACTAAAGGGGGGAAATGCCTGCAATTTCAGTGTTTGTAGGTTCTTGATAGGCTCACTCTCAGTGTGAAGCTCAAGCAGTACTTGGGGTCTATGACAAAGTCTTTCTTAATTTTAATTTGCATGGATATATAAGACAAGGCATTACTGGTCTTGCACAAAATAAAAATAAAAGCCCTACTGGTCCAAAACATCTATTATGTGTTGTGTCATTCAGTTTTATCATGAGGTCTACTAAAGAACTCAAAATGTTTCTTACTGTTTTAAGTCGTTCATGACCTTTTATTTTCACACCCTGAAGCAGTCACACACTGGTAGGCAAATAGTAATAAAACACAGGGGTAGGGGTGGGGTGGGGGGCTTGGGAAGGTTGGGTAGAGTATATACAATTTTTGCTAATTAGTTCTTCTATAATTTCATGAAGGGAAAGGTAAGGAAAAGGGAAAGATCACATCTCAGACGAATGATAAGCTTGATCAAGGGTAGCACTTTCCGGAAGCAACTGGCTGACCCAAGTCGGTGGAACAGGTGACTCTTGATTTCAGGGATGTGAGTTCGAGCCCCACCACGGGTATGGAGATTAGTTAAAAATTAAAAAAAAATATTTATAAAAGGGGTAGCCTTTTCCTCTACTGAGTATTTTAGAACAATAAGGCATAATAACTATGGTTTTAAAATCATATATAATAAAGCATATTATGGGAAACTTGATCAGATATAAAATAAGAGTTTCTATCCAGAATAAGCAAAATGTCAGCATTATTTAATATTAATACTTTCAAACCCACAAAAGTGGGTGTCAAGCTGATTTGATTTTGTCATGCCATATGGATTTCTAATATGGACTATACTACTGAACAGGTGGAAAACACACACACACACACACACACACACACACACACACACACACACCACACACAAAGAAAACAAATCCTATCATCTCATAGCACTATATAATGGAAATGTTTAGCTCCGAAAACCTTCCACTTTATTTCAATATTCACAAGGTCTCTTTTGAAAACAACATGACTGTTTTTAGAGATTTGCTACAATTATTATATCAAATATGAATGTGACCAAGAAAATGAATTCAAGGTGAAATTCCTTCGGAACTACTCATATACCTAAACACACTGTACCAGATTAATTTCCCTAAAACACCCCCTTGTTCAAAGTGCTTTTGTGTCAACTGTATATAAAATATAAGTGAGTAGAGCAAACAATATAGTTAACAAGGTCAAGTTTTCTTAATGATATGAATTTTGACCCAAGCTTTCTGAGTGGCAATGGACCAACAGACAAAAGAGGTCCCACTGTAAAGGAAAACAGACAGAACCAGGAGAAGTGAACTCACACTTAAGATTTCATATTTATCAGATGAAGGGCTGGACCAGATTAACTGAAGGTCCCTTCAAGGTCTAAATTTATATAAGTACTCAAAGTAGCAGGGACAAGGTAAAAACCCTTGAAAGAGATTACACAGGTTTTTCCTACCTACTAACACAGGTTAGTGATCAACATTACCTTTACTTCGACTAAGGAGTAGAACTACATAAATATTTTAGTTCCAAAGAGTCAATCAAGGAGACCTAAAATATAATGAAAATTAACAGATGATATCTCTAACATAATAATTCAAAATAATTTTAAAATTTAAAAATAAGTAGAAAAATAGAACTTAATGACAAAACCAGAATGTTTCTTAAAGCAAATGTTAGAATTACTAAATGTGTATTTTATTGTGTTGGGATAAAGTTCTACCGCAACAAATTTCTAAAATCGAAATTGAAATGAGAAATATCATTCAATAATAACAAAATATTTTAGAAAAATGTGGTTATAAAGATAAACTCATTATAACAGAACTATTCCATATCCTAAAAGATTAGTTATAAAAAAGATATTATTTGGCTTTGGTTCTAAAAAAATTCCTTTCCAATAATAAAGAATCCTGCAATGATATACTCACTTGGTTCCTGTTAGTGTTTAAGCACTTGAACGCTGTAGTTATAGATGCATTTGAATGCCAGCTTTGTCATTTAGAAGGTTATAAAGGTAGAAAAATTGACCTAACACTCAATTCCCCAAAATAGAAATAAAAATAGAATCTTCCCTATACAGCTAAGAATCAGGTGTCTAGCACATAGCAAATAATCAATAAATGTTAACCACTATAAAGTATAGAAAAGAAAGCTAGCTACAGATGAGTACTTTATATTCTTTTTCATTCTCTTTTCCTTTAAGCAAAACACCCACAACTATACCCATCCCAAAGCCAAAACAAAGAAACAAAAATTAAGATTATACGAACAGACCCAGGAGGTAGATAGAAGAAAGAAACCGAAGAATTATGGGCCTGTGTATGTATATGTGCATTTCTGCTTGGTATTATCTTCTTCCTACAAATTCATAATCACTTTCCTTTATAATTCACTAGAGAACTTGGACTTCCAATATTTATATCCAGATTTTATAGTCTGGAAATCTACTTTCTAGTAGTATATTTATATTGGTATTTAACAGTAACTTATAAAATGAATAAAGTGTACAAGAATTATATTTTAATCATTTACATTTTATAGGAATGGAATACATATAAGACTTAGGATTCAAATGAATTTAATGATTCTGGCAATTAAAGGAAACCACAAATTAAGGTACTGAATAAGTCACTGCCAAAATTACAAATAATTGCCCTTGTTCATTTAAGAGAGAGACCAACAGATTCAAGCAGGTCTCTTTTCTTTTAAATATATATATTTTTTGTTTATTTTTGAGAGAAAGAGAGAGAGACAGAGTACGAGAGGGGGAGGGGTAGAGAGAGAGGGAGGCACAGAATTTGAAGCAGGCTCCAGGATCCAAGCTGTCAGTACAGAGCTTGACATGGGGCTCGAACTCACGAACTGTGAGATCATGACCTGAGCCGCTGGGCACTTAACCGACTGAGCCACCCAGGTGCCCCAAGCAGGTCTTTTTTTCTTGTTTCATGTCACTGATTGTTTTTACTCCAGCACTGGTTGACTCTGAACTGAACCTCTGTACTACATATCAGACTACTCTCTCTTGCAGTCTTCATTCCTATATCATATTAATTCCAATATTTATTTTCTCTCATATATATTCCCACTTTTAAGACACTCTTTTATAGGGTGGGGAGGGGAACGCCTCAGTGGCTCAGTGGGTTAAGTGTTCAACTTTGACTCAGGTCATGAACTCGAAGTTAGGAGTTCAAACCCTGCCTCGGGCATTGTGCTGACAGCTCAAAGCCTGGAGCCTACTTCAGATTCTGTGTCTCCCTCTCTGTCTGTTCCTCCCCCATTCGCACTCTCTCTCTCTCAAAAACAGATTAAAAAAAATTTTTTTTTAAAGACACACTTTTATGACACAACTCCTCCCATTTGAAAGAGTAACTTCACTGGTAACTGATTTTGATCTAAGCAGAAAGCTCTCTGTGCTTGCCAGACAGAATAAGAAGTTATATTAAGGGCCTATGGTAAGAACCAACTCAGGGCATCTGAGTGGCTCAGTTGGGTAAGTTCCCGACTCTTGATTTTGACTCAGGTCATGATCCCTCAATTTGTGAGTTCAAGCTCCTGCATCGGGCTCCATGCTGACAGTGTGGAGACTGCTTGGGATTCTCTCTCTCTCTCAAAATAAATAAATAAACTTAAAAAAAAAAAAAAAAAAAGGACTGGTTATTTGTTTCTGTGTTTGACTGGCTCAGATGGAGACAGGATGAGCTAGTTGGTACTAATTTATTCGCCTTTCACGTATCTAAGCCATCTTTTATTTTTCATTCTATCCCTAGAAAAGAAATCTCCAATTCCCAAAGAATTTTAAGCTATGAAGCTTTGGTTGGAATAACTATCAGTTCTTTATCTGGAATCACAAGTTCTTAGCCAAACCTAAAATCTGAAAGAAACTAAGTAAACAGGGGGTGAGGGAGGGGGTAGAGGGGGTGACGGACATTAAAGAGGGCACGTGTTGGGATGAGCACTGGGTGTTATATGTAAACCAATTTGAAAATAAACTATTAAAAAAAACTAAACAACATTTCAATTACTTGCAAAGCATTTCCTTTTATGTTTCTTTCAGAAACACAAAATGATACAACTTCTTTTGTATTCTTTGTTCTAAGAATTACTTATTAGAAATTGCTGGAGATAATAAAATTGTGTGTACTCCAACTAACTTTACCAATGGTATTTAGGACATATGTGTTAGAATTTCAAACAGACAGCTTCCCTCCCTCAGGAAATGCTGTCTCTCATTAAGGAAAAAAACAACATACATTCACCCTTTATACTCTAAAGTTCTTAATTTTATAATTTTCTCAATTCTCTATTGTTTTACTTCACAAAAATTACATAATGAATTCTCTGTATCAGGTGTTACAAATGGGAGATAGAGAAATTAGCAAGAATAAGTACTTCCTCAGTATTGCCCTCAAAAAAAAAAAAAAAAAAAGGCCAAAGTCTAATGACACATTGTCCTCTGTGTTACAAGTTTTACAGACATTACCGAACAGAAAGGAACCATCAGCTTGTAGAAGGGGAGAGATTTTAAAGAAGAGTTAATGCCTGATCTAAAACAGTATGAGGGAGGGCACCTGGGTGGCTCAGTCAGTTAAGCATCTGACTTCAGCTCAGGTCATGATCTTGTGGTGCCTGAGTTCGAGTTCCTGGTCGGGCTGACAGTTCAGAGCCTGGAGCCTGTTCAGATTCTGTGTCTGTCCCTCTCTCTGCTCCTCCCCCACTCACACTCTGTGTCTCTCTCTCAAAAATAAACATTAAAAAAACTTTTTACCTGAGTATGAGGAAATTAAGAGTTCTTTTTTTTTTTTTTTAATGTTTATTTATTTTTGAGACAGAGAGAGACAGAGCATGAGTAGGGGTGGGGCAGAGAGAGAGAGGGAGACACAGAATGTAAGCAGGCTCCAGGCTCTGAGCTGTCAGCACAGAGCCCGACACGGGGCTCGAACTCACAGACCTCGAGATCATGACCTGAGCTGAAGTCGGACTCTTAACCGACTGAGCCACCCAGGCGCCCCAAGAGTTCTTTTTTAAAAAAATGCTTATTTTGAGAGAGAGAAAGAGTGCATGCATGAGCTGGAGGAGAAAGAGGAGAGAGAGAATCTCAGCAGGCTCTGAGCTGTCAGCGTACAGCCCAAAGCATGGAGCCCGATCTCACAAACTGTGAGATCAAGACCTGAGCTGAAATCAAGAATCAGATGCTTAACCCACTGAGGCACCCAGGCACATAATTAATCTAATGATTTGCATTATAAATAAATTAAAGTATCTACCACCTTAAAGGAGCAAGTTCATTAATCTACACATTAGTAAACTATGTTATAATAGAATTTAAAATTTGAACTTTAAGGATAGGATTTCCTCACTTAAAAATTTTTTTTCATGTTTATTTATTTTTGAGAGAGAGAGAGAGAGAGAGACAGAGTTTGAATGGGGGGGAGGGCAGTGAGAGAGGGAGATACAGAATCCAAAAGCAGGCTCCAGACTCAGAGCTGTCAGCACAGAGCCCGATGCAGGGCTTGGACACACAAACCACGAGATCAAGACCTGAGCTGAAGTCAGACGCTTAACAGACTGAGCCACCCAGGTGCCTGTAGGGTTTCTTCATTTTTGAAAAGACTTTATTCTCCTAAGCATTTTAGTTTCCTAGCTATACTGCCAACGTCTATGGTCCTACTTCCACTTCTATAGCATAAGGATGGTTTGCATGAGGTCTTTAATCCCTTCTGGATCTCAATTCTGCAATAATTATGTCTCTGTATATGCAGTAAAGTCTTTTATCTAGAATTTTACCAACTAGAATTTTAATTGAGTCACAATCCTATGCTTTGCCAGTGCAATAATGACTGATGTAATGACCTATGAGCACTGAAAGATCTTAAGGATGAGAAAAGTTCTTTAAAATGAAATTTTGTATGTATACCTTTTAAAATCTCTAATTGTACTGCAATTCCTTGAAAATCAGTCTAAGGGAAATACAGGCATTTATCTGGTTGGACAGAAGAGTACATACTAAGTGACAGTTTACTTTACCTATATATATAGGAGTCTACTTGGCTGCAGATCAAACACTTTAACTTTATTTACCTGTGTGCTGAGGTAGAAAAATGCCCCCAAACATCCATCTGTGCTAAGCACTATCTTAATTAAAGAAAGTCCATATTTCATAAAAAGTTAGGGAAAATAACAAAAGATATAACAATGGGATTCTCAAGCTTTTAGATTTCATAAATCATTTTTAAAAAGATTTTTTTTGAAAAAAGCAAATAAATGACACCATGTTTTGCTGCCAACTTATTTTGCCAAGAACCATGTTTGAAAACCATAACCATCTAGGGGATGGCTCAGTTGGCTGAGCGTCCGACTTCGGCTCAGGTCATGATTTCACAGTTCGTGAGTTCGAGCCCCACATGAGGCTTTCTGCTGTCATAAAAGAGCCCACTTCAGATCCTCTGTCCCCTTGCTCTCTGCCCTTCTCCTGCTCTGTAGGCACACTGTCTCATTCTCTCTGTCTCAAAAATAAACATAAGAAATAAAAGAAAACCATTACCATCTAATATCAGCATTATTTCATGAAAGAAAGAGTATCTATTATCAAAAGAATAAAAACGGGGGAAACGAATGGAACGGATAAAATCTCAAAATAATAAAAATTACCAAAAAAAATGTAATTGGCAGCCAGCAGCAGGCCAAGTCTGACATTCAGCTTGAAAAATCTCAATTAAGAGAAGAAATACTCTGGGACCATGACTGTTTTTTCACTTAACGTATCTGTTGCTTTAACCAGTAAACTTACATTCATTGCCTATGAGGACAGATATCACTGTTTTTATCCCATCTTAAAGAGGAAGAAATTAAGGCTTAGAGACACTAAGTGACTTGCTCAAAAGTTCTTTTGTTAGTATATGATGAAGCCTGGACATGGAAGCCACCTCTTCTGTCCTACAAGCCCTTTCATATACCAGACTGGTTCTTCATAGTTTACAAAGACTGTTGACACATAAAAAGTTCCAAGAACAAAACTGGCAAGTATCAGGTATTTCTTATCAGTGCTGTTCTGTGCATATGGACACTGCTGCTTTTTCAGTAGCCCAAACATAAAACATTGTAAATTAGCATAAGCAAAATCCATAGCAAATATGTCCAAAGCAAATATTCATTGCTATATTACTTTATGAAAACAAGGAAATCAAGAATAGTTAACATGATTTCTTACTGATTTTGTTGCGTCTATTTGAGTCTTCATTCAGAACAGTAATGGAATATATTTTATGAAACGTGTATGATTTTAACCCTTCACTTCAAGAGGCAACAGTGCAGTACCATCAATGTATTCATTAATAGTGGCCATATCCCACTGATGGCTCCAAATAGTACCTAGATAATGAAACCTCATGATATTCAAATATCAAGGCCAAGTTCTTGATCTATCTCTTTTGTCAGTAGCTTTTCTCTCCTACTGCAATTAGCCATCTGACATCTGTTTCATTAGTCCAAGGCAATAAAGAATCTGATTCAACAAACGGGCAGCTCTCCAAAATCCATATGAAGGAACGGTAGAGTCAACTTATTGTGCTCAATTAAGTGTGCTTGGAAAAGGAACTTCTAATTTAAATACGAAGTCACCCACTTTTCTTGACCCTCTAAGACTTCTACTACTGCCCAAGAACTCATAACTCCATTTCTATTATGACTTTTACTGTTCTATTTGTCTATATCTTAACCCCCAAGAATTAAAGCCCCCAAAGTCAAGAACAAGAAGCTAGAGAAAACTCTTTAATAACAGAAAAATAAGTCTAGTGTTGAATAGAGAAAGAATATTACAATACAGCAATATTGATCCTAAAACTGGAATATTCTAGGATTAAATATTTTGCTCCTTATCTGCTTCCCATCTACAACAACACACTCATATACAAATGTAATGAAAATTTAAGTGTTTCTGCACCTGATTATAACCAGGACACTATACAAAGAACATGAGTATTAGATAACATGTTAATTTTTAGTCTGTAAAACAATTACCGAAAACAGTTTACCAGAAAGTGATTCGAACAAAAACCAACAATTCCCTTTTTTCCCTCACTTCTCATTTAGTTTGCAGATTCTAAATAGCATTGTAACATAATATACTTTAAAAAAAAAAAAAAAGACTTTGTAGAAATAAATTAATTAAAAAAATTGTTAATGTTTGTTTCTGAGAAAGAGAGACAGAGTGTGAGCTGGGGAGGGGCAGAGAGAGAGGAAGACACAGAATCTGTAGCAGGCTCCAGGCTCTGAGCTGTCAGCCCCGACGCGAGGCTCAAACCCACCAACTATGAGACTGTGACCTGAGCTGAAGTCAGCACTTAACAGACTGAGCCATCCAGGTGCCTCAAAATACATTAATTTTTAATTAAATTAAAAGCATGTGCTTTTTGAAACTGAGTATCCTGATATTTACCAAATATCATTTGTGATTGGAAAAGGATATAGAAAGATGGATAACTCGCAGTAGTCTTGATAAAAAAGACTAATAGTCCCAGAAGGTAACACACAGTCCCTGGTTTGTATATTAACTATGAAATACTGCCAAATTCTATCGATGATGTTTAAAGCAGCTTTAGTGAAAAGACACTACTCTTTTCGCTGGCACATTCCTAGAAATCATTATATAATACCAATAATTGAAAGTGTCCCTACTTTTTGACCATGAATCCTGAATCAAATAAGCCATAACTGCGACCAATTCATTCTACCTCAAAAAGACTCCTCTTCACTTACAAGATTCAACATAATACATTTCTTACAACGGAAATCAACAGAATATTTATGAAGACTGAAACATTCTTCAAAATCTACAATACTGTGAATGCTCAACATGTTATTTACACAATATTTCTCAACAAGGAGAAAAATTATTTAAAATTAGGTTCTCAATAAGATCAATAATCCAGACTTTGAACACAGATAGCTAGTTCACCAGAAATCTTACTTCATATGACCTTTGATCAGCATGAGGTTAGAAATTTCCAGTAATATTTGATTTCTATAACACAGCCCATCCTTAGTGACTTTAAACACACGTATTGATCTTTTTTCTCCTTGAAAATAAGTCTCTGTGGGTATTTCTACCACAGAATAATAATCCTATCCCTACAAGGTAACTTCTTGGCTTGAAAGTTATAGTCACATGCTGTTAAATTTTAATTTTGATCTAAATGTGCAATAAGATTTTTGTTAATTAACACTATTGACTGCAATGAAATAACACTCTTAACTTAACAATGTTGGCCTATTCCATACTGACAGTGCAGGGCCTGCTTGGGATTCTCTCTCTCTCTCTTTCTCTGCCCCGCCCCTGCTTACACAGCATGTGCTCTCTCTCAAAATAAATAAATACACACACACACACACACACACACACACACACACACACACCACACACACAAGAATGCTGGCCCTTGAGGGGTACCTGGGTGGCTCAGATGGTTAAGCATCCGGTTCTTGGTTTTGGCTCAGGTCATGATCTCGCAGTATGAGGGCTCAAGCCCCACCCTGGGCTTTGTGCTGATAGTGCAGAGCTGGTCTGGAATTCTCTCTCCCTCTCTCTCTCTGCCCCTCCCTCACTAGCACTCACGCTCTCTTAATATAAATAAATAAACTTAAAAAAAAAAATGTTGGCCCTTGATCCCTGACTCTAAGTAAAATTACCACAGGACAAATTTAATAACTTTTTTCACTATTTTTCTTATTACCGTTATTAAATATTTTGATTCATAATTACAAAACCAATGAGCTTTCTACGCTGTGTTGTTTGCTAAATCCATCACTTATGTATCATTTTTTTTCTAAGTTTATTTTTTAGACTATATAGTAACATTTCTATCCTAGGTAGAATATTTTAATAATTAAATGTCTTTTTAATTTTTTTAATGTTTGTTTATTTTTGAGAGAGAGAGAGAGAGAGAGAGAGAGGTCGTGACCAGGAGAGGGGTAGAGAGAGAGGGAGACATAGAAACTGAAGTGGGCTCCAGATTCTGTGCTGTCAGCCCAGAGCCCAATGCAAGGCTTGAACTCTCCTGAACTGGTAGATCATAACCTGAGCCAAAGTCAGACACACAATTGACTGAGCCACCCAGGTGCCCCAATAATTAAATGGTTTTTATTTTTAGCATACTGAGTAACTATAAACCTGCAGCTACATCACTGCACCACAAGACGGGGCACGGGTAATGTGCAATGTGCAGAGTAGTCTAATGTGGAGAACAACAGGTCACTAGGAGAAAACAATGGAGAACAAAGACAGTGAGAAGTTAAGACAGTGAGAAGTTGTGGATTTGGCAATATCGCATGGGCAAAACTGCCACAAAGCAAAAGCTCCAGTGAGTGCCTTTAACTGTCAATAAGGTGAAGCTGTTTCAATTAGTGAACTACCTCCTTTTGATTCATTTCGTAACTCAGAGGAGGTGGGCTTACCTAGTATGCCAAAAAAGAACAATAAACAAAGTCACGTGTCAGCTATGTTACATGCAAATTATTTGACTTTGTGCAACCTGTTTAAATTCCCCAGGCCTCAATTTCTTCATCTGTTAAAAAATGGAGGCCCTGGACTAATGATAACACCTAAGAGTGGCTTAGCAGGGACTTAGTTACCCCATAATCTAGAAGACTTCCCTAGCAATCCTAGAACATTCATTTACTGTTAGCAAAAATGCAGCTTTAAGGCACATTTATTATCCATATCTAACTTTCTTCCCAATCAGGAGGACTCAAATAATGCAGTATCTTTGCAAGCGTAGGTCACATACGTAAATATATTAACTAAATATATTAACTCCTGAAAACTATAATTAAAGCAGATAATCACATGTAAAATACTGATTACATGTACACTGTTATATTTGTGTGTAACATTGCAGCATATCCTTTAACTCAATGAAGTTTGCCAAATAAGTCAGTCTAACAATCTTTCTTCAAAATATGCCTTTTGAGGGACGCATGGGTGGTTCAGTCGGTTAAGCATCCAACTCTTGATTTTGGCTCAAGTCATGATCTCACAGTTCATGGGACTGAGCGCCATCTGCGCTGACAGTTCAGAGCCTGCTTGGGATTCTTTCTCCCTCTCTCTCTGCCCTGCTCACTCTCCCTCCCTCTCTCTCTGAAAATAAACTTAAAAAAATATATAAAGGCATTATTTTAAAATTTACTTTTTGAAGTCTATTAAATACCTGTCTAAAAACATACCCTGCAAAATTCTTTATCTTGTATTTCCTAAAGGTCTTGGGCTTATGTAAAAGTGAAAATTTCTAAATTATATGTGCTATGGACTATGTTTGTGCCCCACTCCACATTCTCTCCCATTTATATGTCAGAAACTTTAGCCCCCAGTGTGATGAAATTAATAGGTGGGGCCTTTGGGCCCCTTTGAATTTTCAACTAAGAACTTGTACTTTCACATAATCAGAAAAAATATTTATATTAATATCATTAAGTTATAAAAGAATACATAGCCTGTTACAAAGATATTTGTATAAAAGTATGATGTTTCAAATTAAAGAAGTACATTAATCTGATTTCTAAGAAAATAAAGTCTGAAGATTTAAACTTTCTCAAAGAAAGAAGTTGTTTCCCTGTACAAGTTCTCACTCTACTGGTGACACAGAGAATAAACTTATTCTGATATTTCTGAAACACAGTAATTGCATTATCTTCTACAAGCACTAGAGGGCAGGGTTTTCACTATAAAACTCCAGGGTTTTCACTATAAAACTCCGTTTTACCAATCATCATTATATTGCCTTTTTTGGTTTGTGGTTTCTGTTAATACACGATTGATTCCCTATCACTAACTTTATTAAATGCCTTACCTATATCAACACATGATAATATTAAATTACATTTTCACTCATGGTCTTGAGATATTTAATAGTTGATTTATCATATATAAAATTAAGTTACCTAACACACATGTGGAAAGGAATTTAAATATATACATATGTACATACAATATATATTTCAAACTGTGGTTTTAGAACTGTATTAACAAATACACAATCTAAGTCTCTAATCTGACACTATCTCATATTAAAATTGAATGACTAATAACACTGAAAACTGAGGTCCATCACTATTGGTTCTAGTTTAATAAAAAAGGCAAAGATACTTTTTAAGAAATTAGTTAAATACTCACAGCATTCCAGGTATTTCGAAGAACACTGAAATGCTTTTCTCTAACTCCAAAAGCTTCTATTATCTATGAGGCCTATGAATTCTTGTATGGATACAAGAGAATCTGTGCGGGAAAATAATATTCCATGAAGAGAAAACAGTAAGAGTAAAGTCATGGCATCTCATGCCAGGGTAATCTGATATGTGGCTACAGAATAGGGTGCACTGGAGAAATAGCTTAAGATAAAGCTGGAAAAGGAAGGAAGGATCATTTGGGGAAGGACTCTTATGCTGTAATTGGGAGCTGGATATCATTCTGAAGGCAATGGAAAAGCCACTGAAGACTTTCAAGCAAGGGAAGAGCTGTGACAGAGATCTGTTTTTAGAGGTAACGATATACAGGATGAATCTGAAGAGTGAAAGCTTAGAGTAGACAAGACCAAGGAATGAAGTTCATTGGCTAAGCCTTACTAAAAAGGGCAAAAACACTGAGAGTGCAAAGACAAAGTATTACAACAAAATTTCAAAAAGTAGGAATGGCTAGACTTGGCAAGGATAAACACAGTGAAAACGGGTTTCAAGCCTTGATACCTGGATGGATGGAGACTGATGTCTTTAAGACAGGCTAGAGTCTTAATAATTTTAAGTGCAAGGTGCTTTCTGATACCCAGACTGCAAATATACTAAAGAGTTAGAAATGTGAGGCTGGATATCAGGAGAGAAGTGAGATATAAAGAAATAAAAGGGAAAAAATAAGATTATGTTTTTTGGTGAATTACGTTTTTTGGTGGCTTATGAAAGGAGTCGCGTATTACTGACATTAGATGCATACCTCTTGTTACCAAGTAATTAATGTCATTGAGCATCAAGAATATTTGAAATTAAAAAAAATATTTGAAATTTGAAAAAATTTCAAAAAAGAAAATTTGAATTGAACGCAGTATCACACAGTAAAATAAACTTTGCAATTAAATGGTAGTCATGTAACTATGGGATGGCATTGCACTATTAGGACTAGGAATTTAATTATTAATTACTCATCCATTACGAACACACTCGTACAAAATTTATTGACAACTATGACTTACGTTTCATATACAGATAGAGATTTATTAAGATGTTTAAGATACATACACACATTTCATCTGAAGTAGGGTCAAAAGTTTAAAGACAGATTTATAAGACAGAAAAACATGAGTTTACTAATAAAGAAAGTTGGCAATAACAATTACTAATACATATCATTAGTAGGGGAGCCTGGGCGACTCAGTCAGTTAAGCGTCTGACTTAGCCCAGGTCATGATCTTATGGTGTGTGAGTTTGAGTCCTATAATGGGGACTGTGCTGTCAGTACAGAGCTTGGATCATCTGTCCCCTTCTCTCCTTGCCCCTCCCCCACTCATGTTCATTCGTTCTCTCTCTCCTTTCCCCCCTCTCAAAAATAAGCATCTAATAAATAGTATTAAACTTATTTACAGAGTCTCTCAAATAGATTTTATTTGATCTCTACAAACTGTCCATAAAGCAAGCTGGTACCAGTAATAATAATAGCAACAATAACAACCATAATATTCTGATAACATATGAATTTTAAACCAGAGTTTATTTTCTACTCTTCACCTTTTTCCCAACCCCTCAGTTTGTAGAATAAACTAGAGATCTTAGAAATTCATATTCGGAAATTTATAGTATTTAAAACCTGAGCTTTCTTGACAGAACTCAACTAGAACTAAATCTTGTGAAAGTCTTTGAAATACAGAAAATACAGACCAAAGAAATTTAATATTGTTCCACTATGAAATGCACCTAATCTGATCTAGACATATAAATTGGGTGTCATAAATGCTTGGTAATTACTACAGGAAACTGAAATCTGAGGAAAAGTCCAATCCAAATTATTAAGTCGATATAAATCTGACCATTTATAGATGCATCTAGTAAAACTCTCACATTGCTGATATAAATTTAGCTTTCATAAACTGTTTAAGTGAAATTCTATCCCAAGAAGACAAGCAGTCAATCAAAATCTCTTACTTCTTAGATCAGTTCTTGAATTTCATTTTTTAAAAAAACCACTGCATTATCTAGGTAAGGAGTTTAAAATAGTCTCCATTTATCTAAAGGCTGAGCCAATCTGGAACTCTTAAAGTCATTTATATTCTATAAAACGGGGAACTCAACATGTTAGCTTACGAATAAGTAGCCTCTTGCTTCTACATATTTCAGCATTTCAACAGAGTTAGAATGAGTTAAAAAAGAAGAAATAGGAATACTTACTTGAACCTGGCAGGTGAAAGAGGAGTGGGAGGAAACATTCCTGGTTCGAAAGAGTCAAAATAAGTCACTGTCCAAGAAAAGCTACAACAGGAAAATCCGGCAGATAGAGAGATTGTAAGTAGAGTCCAGAATCCTTTATGGGAAGAGAGGAAAAAAACTTTATTAACACCAAAGCAATTTAAATTAAACCAGTATCTTCATGTTCAGAAGATCATATGTATTTCTGAACTTGTGAATTGCAAGTAGGTGATATAAGAGAGTTGAGCTTAGTACAAGCTAAACCATGTAAAGTTAAAAGAATAAAGCACAATTAGAAGTCATATCATTTAATATTTTAAGTTTTAATTATAATTGAATAAAATATAAATAAAATAATCAAACATAAATATAAATATTTTCAATAGTTTGATATTTGAATTATCATTAATATGTGGAAAAGAATACAAATTCAACTGTATATAATTTATCTTCAGCTTTACAAAATTCGACTATAGAAATAGAAGTTAAAATACTTAACTATTAAAATGTCTTGATGTTTTTCATTTAACTCTATGAATCACAGCTTGCTATCTTTTACTACCTATTAAGTGTTTCCTTTCTTTCCATACTATGTACTTTTGACATAAGAATTACTTTTACAGTTTATACTCTTTAGCTTTCCTATAAACATTATTAACCTAAGCTGAATCAATTTTCTCGGTATATGAACAAAAGTTAACTTAAACTTTACAAACGAGTTGGGATCCTAAATTTTATTTTCGGTCAGAGGGGAAGACTGGAAGATTTTCTCAAATCTTAAGTCAAAAGCATGGTATTACATTGGACTCAAGGAAAGGGGAAAAGGTTAAGACATGAAAGAAAGGGGGTAATGAAAAAAGTTACAATAGAGGGAATAATTTGAAGAGAGAATAATTTGCCTCCTTAAGAGAGTTTACTAAGCTACCACTACTGATGACTGTGTGTTCAAGGCCTCAGTAGCATAGGGAGGGAGGAAAGGTTGAGAAGACTGAAGTTGAGAATGATATATGAATTACCACATTTCCTGGCTGCACAAAAAGTACAACCAAGATGCCTCTTAGCAAGAAGCAATTAAGAAATACGTGCATTGGACTGTTTATAAACCATACGAAGTCCAGTAACAGTCTCATAAAACAGCTAAAAGATAAATTCAGAGCAATGAAGTATTAAGAAATCCTGTGGCAAGATATTTTTGAAAGATTAACCTTAATCTTTTCTCACTAGTTCCCTTTCCTTTACCCCCTCCTTTTAAAGAAATAAGGAACCGTGTGTTTACTGCCACAGAAAGATGTGACAAAGGAAAGAAAACGGCCCCAGTGTCTCTTTGCTTTGTAGGTTGCAAAATGATTAAGGGAACTAGGAGGATAGATATATGCAAGAGGGTAGACCAAAACAAAATGTCTTGAATAGACAGCAAACATGAGTTGATTGGGTATAGACAAAACATTTGTGTAGAACAGGGAGAAAGAGAGCGAGGGCTTTATGCAAGGTGAGGAAGATTCTCCTGGTTTGAAAAAAGTGGCTCATCGTGTTGTGTATGGAGAGAGGACAGTACTGTGCAGAAGAGGCCACACACCACCACAGAGGGATTGTAGCTTTATACAGTAGCTTGGCAGATGGGTTCAGAGACAGGCCTGCAGACATCTCTCCCCTAAATGGGGCACAGAAACAGCAGATGGTCATGTGGCTGTAAAAGTGCCACATCTGAGGGGCACCAGGGTGGCTCAGTTGGTTAAGTATCCAACTTCCAACTCAGGTCATGATCTCACAATTCGTGAGTTAAAGCCCCATGTCAGGCTCTGTGTTGATAGCTCGGAGGCTGAAGCCTGCTTCAGATTCTGTGTCTCCCTCTCTCTCTGTTCCTTCCCCGCTCACTCTCTCAAAAAAAAAAATAAATAAATAAAAAGATTGAAAAAAAAGAAAAGAAAAAAGTACTACATCTGAAAGGCCATCCTGACCAGAAAGCAAGATGTTTTTGCAGTAGCTCATTTGGGCAAATGAGCAGGCCTAGACTGCATGCCAGCCCAAGGTCCTGGCATAGTGTCAGACTGTAGAACCTTAACCCGATCTGGGACTGGGTAGACAGAACCTTAGCAAGGCTGAGGTACAATGTTCCTGCCAACCCAGTGAGATAGAAGACCAAAATAAAAATTATAAGATTACTCAGTGTACAGCTACAAATCAAGGACAGTTACTCTGCCAAATAGCTATTATTTGTTATTATTTAGATGAATACTGCTGACGGGAAGAGAATAATTGACAGGTTTATACTAAGTTTAACATCTTGTATTACATAAAGTCTGCAGAACAAAGACAGTAATAATGAAAAATCAACTACTGTGGAATAACGGAAACTTCTAAATATCTAAAAAAATGTGAGAAAGACACAAAATAACAGATTAAAAAGTTAATAAAATGTGAGGCTCTCTAAAGCCCATCAAGCCTTTTCACTCAAGTGCTTTAATAGAACACTTGTCAAAATTAAGAGTATTTTTCAGTTTTCAAAACGGACCACTATTCCATAATCTAAGTGCTTACCTCACCTTGGGTAGTTTTTACTTTATATTCACTTTCAACGGATCAAGAGGAACATCACTAACAAAAGTCAATTCACAATGATACGCCTAAAAATGCACATTGCAATATCGTGGTCTAAAAGTGCTTATGCTTTAGAAGATGACTCAATTTGTTTATGAACAAGCAGAAAAACCACACAAGTTGGTAACTAGCAACTACTAAATCTGCAGCAAGTCCCTTCCTCCAGAACCCTGAAGCTAAAAACTTGACAACTAATGTTGTGTAAGCTCATTTTACCAAAAGTTAACATAATTTTTAAAAAGTACAAAAGCAAAAATTGTTAGTCTTCCTACCTTGATTCACCAATTCCACTTCTAAAAGCAATCAGCTAAGTTGTACATTTTTTCTAAAAATTATAGTTTTCTAGGTAATGTAAGTATATATATATATGAAGCAAGTTACGTACAAGTAATGTACAATACGTATAGATTCCATTTTCCACAAAGAGAATTCTTACCAGAAAAATTGTCCTGCACTTTGCTTTTCTCACATAACAATGTTGGAGACTTTTCATATCCGTGCACATAGCTACAATTCTATTGCATATTTTTATTATTTCACTATTAAAAACAATGTTGCAAGTAATATCCTTGTACTTAAACTTTACAGTTATACAAGGGTATCTGTACAAATTTCCCAAGAACTGGTGTATCAAAGGATATAGGCCTTTAAATATACACATCCTTCTTTCTTATCCATAGTTCGATTTTCGTCAGTTGATGAAATGATGGAATTTAATCTTTTCCACCAATTAAAACCTCTGGGCTTCAATGTTTTTACCTAAAGCAAAAATAGGGGTAGGTAAAAAATTCCTATTCCCATCTTTTTGCTGGAGTTTTATATTCACTTAGCTCATGGTATCTTTTGTTTTGGTTCACTTTTTAAAATAAGTGATTTTGGCTTCAAGGTGTAGTTACTATTCTAAAAATATGTGGGCAGTTCTGTATTTCTATAAAAAGCTTCCAACAAAGAAAGATTATTGTATGTTGTAAATATTTTAATTTTATTTAACACTTTCAGGATTACAGGGATGAGGTGACTTTTGGAAGCTTTATAAAGTGAGAGATGTGAAGGCAGTGGTTTGCACATTATAATGTAAACAGAAACAACCAGAAAAACAGACAAACAAAATACCTCCGTTGATCCGATACTGGGAAAAGTTTATTAAAACTGTTATGCAAACACGCATTCTTCATAAAACTTATTTGTGCCATAAGTAAACACGAATGAGTAAATGTGACAGCACACTGATAATTTCCAACTCCTGTTTTAGAGCTTTTGACAATTTGAAATTTTTAAATAAAATTGTATGCTGTGAAATACTACAGCACAGTAATGAAAAAGAATGAGGTACAACTATATATACTGATACAGAATAATCTCCAAGACGTTTTAATAAAGCTGCATGATTGTAATTATGTTCTTTCTAGGACAGTGACAAAACCACGTTTTGAATGATCCTATATATATAAATGAATAGAAAAAGATCTGAAAACACATACAAGTAGATTAGTGGGAATCCAAATGAGACCATATTACTTCTATAACTTATGAAATTAAAAATTAAAATTAATATTTAGGTAATTTTAAAAGTTGTAAAAACTATAACTGGTTACTAATAAAACCTTAGGTGTACTCATGCCTAAAATTAATCAACCATTTTTAAATGTTAGGCAAAGTTTTGCAACTTTATCAGATTCTACAGCTTTCTAACTTAGGAGGGTAAAAGCATTTTTAAATAATTTAGTATTTTCTCTAAAATTAAACACAGTCTATCAATAACTCAAGTTTTCAAACCCCTCAAGCAATGTGTATCTCTGCATGTCAAGACAGAAAGCTGGACAGCCTTTGATCTTCAAACTTATTATTTTCAAATACAGAAGCAGAGGAAAGCACTCTTTCCTCCCATGCCAGTGCTACCTGGTAAAGGTCTCTACCCAACTGCCTGTTCACCTGCAGCTGAGCATGTAGCAATTCCACTCCCATTCCTGCTGAAAAAGGCAAAGAAAGTGGAAGGATACATTCTGAAGGATGGAGTGACAAAAACTTGAAAAAGAAATAACATCTGTAGTTTTCAACCATGTTAAATCATCAGATTCACATGGGAAACTTTTAGAAAACTTCTTTATTATGGACAATTTCAAACATACACAAAAGTAGATGGAAGAGTACAATGCAACCCCATGGATCCACCACTCATCTTTATATAATTAACTCATGGCAAATCTTGTTAAACCTATATTACTCTTCAAAGCTTATAATCTTCAGCATAATAGGGAAAATAGTTACTACTATCAACTAAGGTCCAACACACCCTTTCCCTTATTCTTTTTTCTTTCCCTTGTTTTAAGTCATTTGATGAACAATTTACTGAAGACTGAAATGACCGTGTAAAAACTTAGAAATTTTAATAATTTATAAATACAAGAAATCCAAAGTTTTATTCTGAATTTCCTTGGTTTTATTTTTTTTAATATTTATTTATTCATTTATTTATTTTTGAGAGACAGAGACAGAGTGCGAGTGGGGGAGGGGCAGAGAGAGAGGGAGACACAGAATGTGAAGCAGGCTCCAGGCTCGAACCCACAGAATGAGAGATCATGACCTGAGCCGAAGTCGGCCGCCCAACCAACTGAGCCACCCAGGCGCCCCTGAATTTCCTTGGTTTTAAAAATATACACACTAGAAATGGCCATATACTCTTGAGTGCAAATAACTGCTTACTATCTTCATGCCATGAATCTGGAACATAATTATCTTATAAATACTGATTCCAGACTTCAGATACACCTTTAAGTAATTACAGGTTATTAGTTTTGCTTTTTCTTTTTGCACTTGCATCGCCAAGACACAAAACACATGGCAAAGAGAGGACAACCAGCTCCTTTGCTCCATAATTTGCAAAACATTTTCATTTTTAGATTTATAAACAATTTGAATGATCAACCCAGTGAATTTTTAAAATTTCTTTCCAATTACCTTTTTATACATAGCTGCCTTTAGCATTTGCCCATTTACAAACACTACAAAATAAGTTAGGGCAGACAAATAGCACAAAATATGAAAAATAAAATACATAATTTAGCAAAGAGGATAGTTTGTGTTTTTCCTGTTGAATGACTAACTGGAAGAGAATACCGTATTATTTTAAAAAGGGTCAGATAGTATCTTGAGTTTTACTTGCCATAAGGTCTGTCACAACTACTGAACTCTGTTATTGTAACATGGAAGCAGCCAGAAGGTATAAAGAAATGGTAAAGCCAGGCTATAATAAAATTTAATTTACAAAAAACAGGTAGGTCAGGTTAGATTGATCTGCAGGTCATCATTTGCTCTAGAGGATTCCATCATAATTTATTTTTAGCGAAGTTAAAAAATAACTGATAAGTACTATTAAGATCATTCCTAATAAAATAGCAAACTGTTTTGAGATATAGAAAAGATCACTAAAATTTCATTATATATCAGATTTATAAAAGGATCCGAAAGACCAATATGTAATTTCAAGATTGTAACTCAATTTTCTCTTTAGTCTTTGGAAGATGCCCCAAGAAAGAATTAAAGTCACAAAATATCAATCTTTACAAATAGAACTGCTCATGAAAATGGAAAAATGGGACCTTGATGTTATACTGAACATTAAAGCATGCAGCCAATTAAGTGACTTTAACTTTGATTGAGTAGATAAGGATTCTGTAAATTTAAAAAAACCTGCAGGTTTTGAAATCTTGTAAGCTCAAAAAAAGAAAATCTGCACGTTTCTGTTGTTGACATGTCTGGTTTGGGAAGCACCAAACCAGTGGTTCTCATGAACCAGCAGCATCAATATCACGTAGAAACTTATTAAAATTGCAAATTTGGGGTGCCTGGTGGCTTGGTTAAGCAGCTGTCTTCGGCTGAGAGCATCATCAGAACTCGTGAGTTCAAGCCCCACATCAGGCTCTGTGCTGGCACCTGCTTGGGATTCTCTCTCTCTCTGACTCTGCCCCTTCTCCACGCTCTCTTTCAAAACAAATAAAAATAAATAAACTTTAAAAAAATGCAAATTCGTGGGCTCCATCCCACTCCTGCCAAATCAGAAACTCTAGAACTGGTGAAGCCCAATAAAATGAGTTTTAACAAGTCTTCCAGCTGATTCTGATGCCAGCTAAAGTTTGACTTCATTAGCCTAAGAAACATCCCCCCAGATTGAGTGCTTGAGATTTACAAGTCCCAATGTCTGCTTCTCATTACTGCTTCAACGTATTAAGGAGACCTACAATGATTTTTATGACTAACTAATAATTTAGCTGCACAATAAAGATTCTTGCTAATAATTCATACTGTTTCTGTCTTGCTACTGTGCCTACACTATCTCGTAAGATAGAAATTCTAATACACACTGTTGTGAATTTTGGTTAAGGAGATAATTTTATTGATGAATGTAGGACCTTTGGTAATACTAGGTGAAATAACACATCTAAAAAATTAACAAAGTTTTGGTAAAAGTTCAATAGTATTATTAAATGCTGAATGCATTATTTATATTTTCCTAAACTTAAGTTTATGCTTTTCTTTAAACAAAGTTTTTCTTATTAAGAGTTACAGTCATTCATTACAGAAAAGAGAGAATTAAAAAAAAAAATTGAACCTATAATTTCAAAACTCAATAAATTATGTAAAATTTTGGTTGTATCCTTCTAGTCACTTTGGGCTTTCGGTTTTTTCCCTTTTGTTGCCTTAGTCAACATTCTTTAATTAACATAAGCAATACACACAATTTTACAAAAACTGCCACAGAAGAGGATAACCTATTTGTGAATTTACCCCACACAGCTGCAGATAGCAATATACCATATACTTAATACACAGTGGCCTCAAATTACAAGGTTCATACATTCACTAAAAAAAAGTTCAAGTTCACTGTTTCAATCATTTTTCACTGTAAGGAAGAAACTGAGTGAGTCATTTTCAATTTGTGCCTAAGAGAATGGGTCACTTCCCAACACACCCTTTCCCTTGAAAATTTTTACCATTTTTCTAACGTTCTGTATCATGAAATTATGATGGCAGAGTCTCACTTCATCACTCTGTAGAATAACTGATAAACTCTTCAAATGAGTTGGTTTCATCCTTGATTGAGTTCATTATATGTCAGTCATCTCTGTAAATGTTCAGAAGTTAGAAACATCTCAATCATGAAACCGAATTAAATGAGCCGTTCAAAAACAATAGCCCTTGATACTGCTAGATGCTAGGAATTTGGTCTTAGCCACAAGAAGGACTTAATGTTAACTATTAAATAGATGTCAAAGAGTGACAAGTACGAAAGATAAAAGCTTTTCAAACTGAAGGAACTCCATGAAGTTGATTGTAATTCCTACATAGCACTACTTACAATGTATATATTGAAAGTATTAGTCCTAAAAGAAAAAAAAAAAAGTACTAGTCCTGGGGCTTCTGGGTGGCTCAGTCAGTTAAGCATCTGAATCTTGATTTCAGCTCAGGTCATGATCTCACATTTTGTGAGTTCAAGCCCCATGTTGGGCTCTGCACTGCTTTTTCTC